>FIZV01059795.1:0-10337 GCA_900050545.1 Trionymus perrisii | reverse complement strand
AGACAAAATCTGAAAAAAAAAAAAATTTAATTTAATTCAGAAAAAATATTTCTTCACGAAATTCAAAACAAACTGATTTTGAGCACAATATAAAAAAAAAGTAAACAAAATTAGAAGAAAGTAATTTTGAAGAAAATTTAAAAAAATTAAAAAATTTGAAAGAAAGTTTTAAAATTAAATTTTCAATACGCTTTAAAAATAATTAATTTTAAATCAAATTTTTAAAAAAATCTTTACAAAATTCTCAAAAATTTAACCCTGTTACTATGTTTTTTAAAATTGAAAAATCATAACTTAGAACAAAATTTACAAAACATTAAATTCTGAACAAAATTTAGTAAAAATAGAATTTTGAACAAAATTGAAATAAGAATAAAAATGAGTTTAAATTAAATTTAAAAAAATCTTCCTACTCAAAATTCTAAACATTTTTTTTTTGCAAATTGAAAAAATTAAATTTTCAACATTTGAAAAAATTGATAGGTATTCAATGAAATTTAGAAAAAAATATTTCCTCACAAAATTCTAAACAAACTGGTTTTGAGCACAATTTAAAAAAAATAAATTTTGAACAAAATTTCAAAAAAAAAATGAAAAACTTTTATGCTTGAATAAATTTTGAATAGAAATATTTAAAAAAACGTTTTATTAACAATTTTATACAATTTTATTTCGAGCAAAATTTTAAAAATCAAATTTTTAACAAAAGGAAACAAAATTTAAATACCTGCTATGTAAAAAGTGAAATTTGAACAAAAACTGAAAAAAAATGGTCAGATAACAAAAAAATGATTTTGAGTAAAATTCAAAAATATCTTCCTAAACTTAATACAAAATTTTTAACAATTTGATTTTGAACAAAGCTTGAAAAAAAAATTGAAAAAAACAAAAAATTAAATTTTGAACAAAATTTCAAAAAAAAATTAAATTTTGAACGAAATTCCAAAAAATAATTAAATTACGAATAAAACTGAAAAAAAAAAATTTTTGAACGAAATTTCAAAAAAAATATAATTTTAACAATTTTAAAAAGAATAATATCAAAAATTTGAAAAAAAAATCTTTTTTTGATCAAAATCTGTAGGTAAAAAATGGATTTTTAATCAAAATCAATACGAAATCTATTCGCAAAAAATTCTAAACAATTCAAATTTAAAACAAAAAACCGGAAAAAATTGGAAAAAGCGATTTTGGCCAAAAAATTTTAGGTATTCGAGATAATTCAATCTTAATAAAAATTCATAAATATTTTATGTGAAAAAATTTGAAAAGAAAAAACAAGTTTTGACCAAAATCTGTAGGTAAAAAATTGATTTTGAATAAAAATCAACATAAAATATAATTTTTCACAAAATTCTTAACAATGCAAATTTAAAACAAAAACCCGAAAAAAATAGGAAAAAGTAATTGAGCAAAAATTTTCATTTGAGAAAATTCAATCTTAATAAAAATTCAAAAATATTTGATTTAGATTGAAAATTTTTTATTCTAAGCAGAATCAGGAAAAAATAGGTATAATTTTCAAAATAAAACGTCATTTTAAACAAAATTTTAAAAATTCGCTTTTTATCATTATTTCAACGAATCGTTTTTGAACAAGAATTAAAAATTTTAAAATAAAAACACAAAAAATATTGTATCAATCCCATTGTATTAAACTAAGAATTTTCATCAGCTTGGTATTTTTTTTAAATGAACAAAATCTTCAAAACGTTTGAAAATTTACAAAATATTTTAAATTGGCCCATTTCTAAATTAAGAAAATCCCCAAAATTGACAAATTGTCCAACATTGATTTTATATTTTTTTCAAATAATTATTTCCTAAATACCCTAATACATAATGTTGATTGTGAAATAATTACTTTTAGGAACCACTGGTAATAAATGCGGCGTATTTTAAGGATTTATAATTGTTATTTGTTAATCACTATGCTTGGGGCATTTTTTTTACATGGATGTTTGAATTTTATCTGATTTTCTACACGAATGTATCTAAACGTGCTTAGCTTGATTATATATAATTTGTATGAAATCTCGCATTTACTATAATGTACGTATGTACTATATACGTATTTTAATCAGTTATAAACTTATTCTGACCAAATTATCAGAATTAAGTACTTACGTTTTATTCAACGCGTTTGTTCTTAAATTGGATTTTTGCTGTGATATGATGCGGTAACGAGAATGAGCATTTCATTAGTATTCCAGTCCGAAAGGGTAGCTTAATTTTTCACTACGTAGCCTTTTCTCATTCCATACTGTATAAATGAATACTCATCTGAATCTTTAAACAAAAAAAAGGGCGAACTTGGAATGACAATCAAGATATGTGTTCACTCGTTACCCCAAGCCCAAGGGTAGAATGCTCTTTTCGCCAATGAGTATAAGTTACCTTTGTAACTCGTATCCTATAATTTTTTTTATTTCTATCTATACCTACTAGTTAAACGTATGTACATGTTGCGTACCACGATGAACTACACAATTTTGATGAGAATGCGAATTTACAGGCGTGTTCTTGAGATTTTATACCTACTTTGATAAAGCTGACATTATGTGTGGTGATCGAAGACAGATCAAGCTATTTTTTTAACATTAGTTAGCAGCCATTTATTATATTCCATCATTTCAATGATGTCGCAAGCCTCGAAATTCGATTAAAAAAATCGAATTCGATGTTGGCATAATTTCTCTTCATATTTTAACCATCTTAACATCTTAGCTGTATTCGCTTCTCTCGACGTGTTTTAAGAAAATCGAAATAACGTAGATGAGGTTCGTTTTTTTTAGCTTTTTAAAATTCTAAACAAACAACGTCTCGGTTTTTTTTTTTTGTTTCATTTGCTTCGTGTTTCCATATCCCTCTTTTTTCAACGTCATTCGATTTCTTTATCTGAACAAAAAAAAATTTGAACTTGGTTTTAAGCAGTTTGAAATTACCCTTCGGAAAAAAAGTAGCGAGACGTCTTTTCATGTAAGTACGAAAATGTTTTGGTAAAATGAGAAGGTCGTTATGTAGGAAAGCTATTAATTTGAAAAAAATGTAATTCGCCAAACAGTCTGCTGCGATAATAAATTTTACTGCAGGAACATTTTATCGTTTTAGCAGAAATTCAAAATTCATCGTTTTGAGGAAGTCTTCGGTTACGCCTAAATCAAATCAAATTCACGATATTTTAAAATGCAAATGCAAATAGGAATTTATCAAATTCCAGAAAACAATAAAGCTTGGAATTTTACCAAGTATTTTTAAAACATAGGTACCTATATTAGTATAACAAATGGCTCGTGTACTTTCTAAAACTGTGTCAAGATCAAGTCGATTTTTAGTTTACTTTATTCGTTCAAAAATTTCAAGTTGAGAAAATCGAGCAATTATTTATTAGTTTGAAAAATATGTACTACGAGTACTTTAAGGGATGCTCTTGCATGTACACAAATACTAGATGAGTTTTTTCGTTGGAATCGAATTCCAGAAAACTGCAAGTTTTCTACAGTAGCTTTTTTCTTTATAGTCGCCTGTTTCATAAGTTGGCTTAAATTATGGAATTGTTTATCTTGGCTGTGACTTTAATTATTTTATTACAATGTTTATACTTGGTATATGTTGCATTTACCGCATTTACTCAGCCATTATATTGTATTTATTAGCGAATTTGCTTTAGCGAATGCCGAATACGTATTTATAATTTTTTTTCTCATTTTTTATCTAATATAATTGTGAGGTTTTTCCTGGAATTTTTTCAGCACAAACGTTATTATATAAAATGTAAAACGCACAATTAAATGTTAATTTTTTTCATTTTGTTTAATTTTTTTACTATTTATCTTTTTTCATTCTTTGCAAATTCTGTTGTATATTGCGAATTTTATCTTTTGTCTAAATAAAAGAATTTTAATAGCAGGTGTATTCTTATTTCCGAATATTCACATTTTTGTCAAAACCAAATATGTACCTATTACCTACGTGAAATATTTTGAAATTAATTTTGATACGAGTGTAAGTATTCACGAAGTTTCCCAGTAATTTATTCAATCTTTGTTTGAAAACGAACTGTTCGAATTTTTCAGGAAAAGATTGTATAAAAAAATTACAAAAATTTGTTAAAACGTAATTTTTACAAAAATATTTTGAAAGTAATCGTTCAACATTTTTTCGAGACAAGAATTTTCAATTGTTTTTCTAAATACCTGATTATTTCAAATTTTATTAAAAATATTTTTTTTTAAATTTTTGTATGAAGGCAAATTTTGTTAAAAGACTAATATTTTTAAAATTAGTTGAAATACAAATTTTTTGTAAAAAAAATTCTAAAACAATTTTCAAAATTTTGTTAAAACAGTAATTAACAAAATTGTTTTATTTTATAATTTTTGGAATGGAAATTCCTTAAAATTTTGTCATTTTTTTTCTTAAATTTTATATAAACACAAATTTCAAATTTTTTTAGCTTTTTAACATGTTATCTAGTAGCATTTCAAAAAAAAATTGTAAGATAGAAATATCGACAAAACAGTTTTAAAAATAAAATGATTTTGCAAAAGTTTGTTGAAGCAGGACGTATGATTTTTTTCGAAAAACCGGGTTCTTCAAATCTGGTAAGAAATTTGATTTTTGTTTGAGAGCAAATTTTTTAAATTTTGTATAAAAATGATTTTTTTTTAAATTTTGCAAAGCACCATTTAAAAAAAAAATGTTAAAAGGCGAATTCTTGAAATTTGTAAAAATATAAATTTCTACTGCTTGCACAAGAATTTAATTTTTGTTTTCTCTACGAGGATTTTTCAAGCAAAAAATAAATGTTTCGATATTTTTGAAAACAAACTTTTTGAAATTTTGATAAAAGACAAACTTATTTAATTTTACCAAAAGTAAATTTTTTAAATTTTGTCAAAAGTTCAACTTTCCAAAAAAATTATTGGCCAAATTTTTAAAATATAGGTACCTACCTAATGTTTTGCAAAAATATTTCAAATAAGATTTTTCAAAATTTTGTCAAGGCAGGAATTTTGAAATTTTTTCATAATAACCAAATTTCTCTATCTCTAAATTTTGTCAAAAACCTTATTTAAAAAAAAATTGCCTCAATGTAAATTTTTCAAAATTTTAACTCTTTTCTTTTAAAAATTGAATGCTACAAATTTCGAAAAAAAATTTGAATTTTTTTGGAATAACCAGTTTTTTTAAAAGTTTGTAAAAAACATTTTTCTTTCGTTTTTTTTTTAAAGAATTTTTTTTTTAATTTGTCAAATGTCAAAACACCAGTATTTTTAAATGCTGTTAATATGCGAATTTTCGAAATTTATTAAAATATAAATTTCAGCAAACAGACGTACAATCTAAAAAAAGGTATGTTCCGAAATTTTCGAAAGAATTTTTTTTTTTTTGCATAACAACATTTTTTTTCAATTTGATGCAAACACATTTTTTCAAACTTTGATAAAAGACAAAATTTTTAAATTTTTACTAAAAGTATAAATTTTTCAAAATTTTAACGCTAGTTTTTTTTTTTAAGAATTGAATACTACAAATTTCGACAAAAATCAATCTTATTTTTTTGGGATAACCAAGTTTTTTCAAAGTTTGTAAAAAACATTTTTCTTTCGGTTTTTTTCTTTTTTTGTCAATTTTAGGAAATTTGTTAAAAATTTGGTAATTTAAAAAAAATGGTCAATTTTGGAAAATTGGCCAATTTTGAGAAATTTGTCAATTTTGGAAAATTTGTCAATTTTGAGAAATTTGTCAATTTTGGAAAATTTGTCAGTTTCAAAAAAGTTTTTAATTTTTGGAAATTTGGCAATTTTTAAAAAATGGTCAATTTTGGAAAATTTGTGAATTTTGTAAATTTTGAAAAATTTGTCTATTTTAGCAAATTTGTCAAATTTAGCAAATTTGTCGTTTTTGGAAAATTGGTCAATCTTGAAAAATTTGTCAATTTTAGAAAATTTGTCAGTTTTGAAAAAGTTGCTAATTTTGGAAAATTTGTCAGTGTTGGAAAAATTTTACAGTTTTGGAAATTTTGCTAATTTTTAAATTTAATTTGTCAAATGTCAAAACACCAATGTTTTTCAGATTTTTTTAAAACAATCATTTTTCGATTTTTTTGAAAGTTATTTTATTATTTTTTTTTTAAATTTTGCATCAGGTACCTAAATCTTTTTTTTATAAGTATTGTTCAAGAACCAATTTTTAAAAATTTAAAAATTATAAATTTCGAAAAAAAATTCAAAAATGATTTTTTTAAATTTTGTTAGAAGTGTAATAATTTTTAAAAAATTTTCTAACCACCAGGTTTTTCAAATTTTGTTAAAACAATAATTTTTTGATTTTTTTGAAAGCATTATTTTAAAAAATTTTCATTAAAATAGTTTTTTTCATTTAAACTAGATTATTTTATTATTTCTTAAAAAATAACCTCTTTTTCATGTTTGCTTAATACAAATTTTAAATACCTAATTTTTCCAACAGATTTCAACGAATTTTTGAAAACAATTTCCTAAAAAGGATTTTAACAATGTTTCCTGACATACCTACGTATGGATACAAAATGCATAAAAATTTGTTGGAAATCAATTTTCTTAAATTTTGGCTTAAATATGTACTTAAAATAATAATAATAATAATAATAATTTTTTCGTTGTGAAATTGTGTGACAAGCTGATCTTTTGAAGAAACCAACCAAATCTGGTACTGCGACTATTTTCTAGCAACGCATATTCACGGCGTGTTGTTATGCAATTTAGTAAACACGAAATGAAATTTATTCGCAGCCTCGAATCTTATCCATGATTTTGTTTATGCCAAAAAGGTTCGAGCATCCTTTGGTCTCGAGGCTGAGCAGATTACTCGTATTACCTTCAAGAGGGCATCATTCTGCAAACTTGTCAAAGATTAGATTATTCTGTGTGAAAAATTTGAATCCTCGGTTCCTTTGATTTGAGTTAGAGTTTTTATAAAAAACGAACAGGAAAAAATAGGACACCATTTGAGCATTACGTATTCACGTCGTGTTGCCGGCCTCAATACGTAAATAACACCATCGACCCATCGTATCAAGGCTGCGGAGAAGATGAAATTGAAAAACGAGATAATTTTTGGGAAACAACGAAACTTGGCAAATTGTACCCGATGTCTCGCATCTTCGAATAAACATCTCGGTCTACATAATATTATGTGTTTGAAATACCTTGTGAAGAACAAAAAGCAGCGAATGAAATCCAAAACCGAGTACTAATCCAAAACATAGATATATTGTAAACAAAGTCATCTACAAGGACGAAAGTAAAAGCAAAAGCGAATCGAATCTAAGTTCGTCGTTCACGCTCTCTTGCCTCTTTTTTCCCTCCACAATCTCTCTTCGCAATTGCGACGAAGATTACTAATACTCGTACGCATGAGGTCGCAATGTCGTACAACTTTACTGCGCTTATCACATTTTTTATACCTTCTCGAGATAAAATCTCTTCCGATAAAGTAATGGTGGTTTTTGAAAATGATCAAAAACGTAGAAAGTTGGTACGAAGGGAGATCGAGACGATTCTTCGCATGCTTCACATATTTTCGTAATGTATTCTGTTGTGTTTCGTAAATTCGACCATTTAACCTTTTGATGGTCATCTTTACGCGAGACAAATTTCAATTTGACACGCAATTAAATTATTATATTTTGGGTGAGAAAGCTCAAAGTCGTAGACGTTTTTCAATCGATAACTACGACGACGTGATCTTTTTCAAAAATACCCTGTTGTTGTACCATGTACTCGATGGTGCATAACGAGACGTGAATTTTCTACTATTTTACACAAAATTAGAGCCGAAATAAAATCTCTGGGGTATTGCGAAAGGTACTCAAAAACACTACATCGTGAAAGCAAACAAAAAGGAAAACATTTACTTAGAAGTCTGTTTCAAGCGGAATTTTCTTCGAATATAAATAATTTTTATAGCGTAGCGTACTTTTACGTTGCTCTTGCTAGTTGCTAACTTGCTCGCCTGCAGAGTTTCCAAGATAACGATTTTCCATTGGCATTGGAAAATTTCTAATTACATCACCGGATGCAAATGACTTTTGTCTTTTTACGACTCGAAAGTAGAAAATTTACAAGATAATAACTTCCACAGAAGAGAAATATCTTTTAGTGATTTATTTATTTTTTCATCTGGGTTAATTATGTTTTTCTTTCAAAGTACAGTAAGTCTAATATAAAGTGCAACCCCATTTTTTTTATTTCAATTCTACAAAATTCACAAAATATTTTATAATACCTATGTAAATGTTGGAATTGTGTGCCCATTTGGGATTTATTTCTTAAAATTCTGTTGAAATAAATTAAAAAAAAAATTAATCAGATTTTTTTTTTTAAATTTCGACTAAACAGATTTTTTTTGAAATTTCTTTTAAGCTCAAATATTTAAAAAAAATCTTTAAACACAATTTTTGATTTAAAAAAATATATAAATATTGTTATAAAATTTTGTTCAAACGCAATCATTTGAAATTCTGTCGAAATAGGTACAAATCTTGAAATTTCGTCCAATCACCAATTTTTTGAAATTTTGTTCAACACCTCTTTTTTTTAAATTCTGTTGCAACACAATTTTTGAAATTTTCGATCAAACAGAATTTTTTTTTAATTTACCTACTTTAAATTCAAATATATTTTTTTTAAATTTCAATTTTTTTTTGAAATTTCGCTGAAACACAATTCTTTTGAAATTGTGTTCATTTTTTAATTTTCTTTAGGACATCATCTTATTGTAACTTTTTTTTTAAATATGCGAATATTCTTATAAAATTTTGTTCAAACGCATTTCATTTAAAATTCTGTCGAAATACAATTTTTAATAGGTATTTTTTAAACTCAAATATTTAAAAAGACACTCAAACTTTTTTTTTTGAAATTTTCTTCAAACTCAATATTTAAAAAAAATATATTCAAACTTTTAGTTTTGAAATTTGGCTCAAGCACAATTCTTTTAAAACTCTGTTCAAACACTTTTTTGAGATCTTATATAACACAATTTTTGAAATTTTATTTAAACATTTTTTGAAATTTTGTTGATGTACATTTTCAAATTTTGTTCAAACATTTTTTTTTTTAGTTTTTCATTTAAAGCTATTTTTTTTAAATTCTGTTCAAATCAAAGTTAATTTTGTTTAAAATTCTGTTCAAACACAATCATGTATACTGAAGGGAAATTTTTGAAAATTTGTTTAAATGTTTATTTTAAAATTTTGTTCAAACATCAATTTTGTTTTTTGCTTAAATTCTTTTCAACTTTTATTTTTAATTTTCTTCAATTTTTTTTTTGAAATTTTGTTGATGTATATTTCCAAATTTTCTTCAAACTTTTTTTTTTAAATTTCCTTTAATGTTTTTTTTTTATTCTACTCAAACAAATTTTTTTCAATTCTGTATACCTAAGTATAATTTTTGAAATTTTGTTGAAATATTTATTTTAAAATTTTGTTAAAACATCAATTTTTTTTTTGTTTAAATTTTCTTCAATTTTTTTTTATTTTATTATTATTTTTTAGAAATTCTGTTCGAACACAATTTTTGGAATTTTTTATAAGCACGTTTTTAAAAGTTTTGTTCAAACACATTTTTTTGAAATTTTTGTTCAGTAACAAACTTTTGTTCAAACACATTTTTTTTTAATTTATTCGAACGTCAATTTTTTCAAATTTTCTTCAAACTCAAATATTTTTTTAAAAATATTCAAAGTATTATTGTTGAAATTTGGCTCAAAAAATTAAAAAACAAATTATTTTCAAACACGTTTTTTGAAATCTTATTACTTACAACACAATTTTCGAAATTTTGTTTAAACACTTTTTGAAATTTTGTTGATTTATATTTTCAAATTTTGTTCAAACTTTTTTTTAAATTTTTCCTTTAAAGCTAATTGTTTTTTCAAATTCTTATCAAAACAGAGTTAATTTTGTTTCAAATTCTGTTCAAACACAATTTTTGGAATTTTTTACAAGCATGATTCTTAAAGTTTTTTTCAAACACATTTTTTTGAAATTTTTGTTTGGTCACAAAATTTTATTCGAACGTCAATTTTTAAAAATTTTCTACAAACTCAAATATTTAAAAAAAAATTCAAACTATTATTTTTGAAATTTGGCTCAACCATATTTCTTTTAAGATTCTGTTCAAACACTTTTTTGAAATTTCATTACAACACAATTTTCGAAATTTTGTTCATGTATATTTCCAAATTTTGTTCAAACTTTTTTTTTGTTAAATTTTTTCTTTAAAGCTACTTTTTTTTAAAATTCTTTTAAATCAAAAGTTAATTTTGTTTAAAATTCTGTTCAAACA
>FIZV01059781.1:0-16560 GCA_900050545.1 Trionymus perrisii | reverse complement strand
TTGATATTATCCTCTCCATAACATTATCTAGGTGGGACTTTTTTGATATTTTGAAAAATGTGTATATTTATGGAAAAAAACTGAATTTAGACGTTTTTCTTGGACAACTACAAGATTCCCAAAATTCATCGCTAAATGCGATTTTTTCATTAAATAGATACATTTTTCAAAATATCAAAAAAGTCCCACCTAGATAATGTTATGGAGAAGTATAATATCAAAATTTCACAACATTTATTCGAGTATTCGCTGAGAAATCACGTCATATATTTTTTTACTGATAACAGGGTCAGAGCATACCCTTAAAATAAGTTAGTGTTTTTTTACTGGTCCTTCTTCAATTTTTTGTACCTACCATGCTTTTTGAAGGATCATTGCATCCTCAAAGATATTTTGAATCTACGAGCTTTGGAAGGTACGTGGTAATTTCTAATTTGAATTTTCCCACTTCTGCTCTCCTTTAAAAATAAATTTTCATCTGATAGCGCTGATTTGAGCGCGACTATAGAAATCAATAAATCTGAATACGCGACCCTCGCTTGAGAGGTGCTTTTTATACTTTTAAGAATTTTTTTTTGGTTTAGAAAAATATCCTCTCTCATATTTTGTTTTATTTTTCAATTTAAAAAAAAAAATCCTGCCTTATACAAAAATTTGAAAATTTTCTTAGGCATAGATAATTCGGGTGCCGGTGCATTAAAAAAATCTAAAAATGTTCTTACAAATTACATTTCGAAATTTTCAAAAAAATACCTTGTCAGGTATAGTATATTCCAAGTGGAAAACTACATTGCGAACTTGTAATAAGCTGATAGGTAATGATGGATAGTCTACCAGCTGGTGAACAAAGTCCAATTTACTTAAGAGTGACATTGTTCCTAGACGCCTGCCTATAGTAAGGATACGGTTATCCGTGCAGTTAAACCAGGTTACGGACATTTTCCAACGAGCTAAAATTTTTTAAATATATATCGAACGATGATGGAAAGGGGGCAAGAAATGCGAGACCCATGTAAAGGCTTGATTAATGATATAGGTTGCTTTTCCTTACGTCAAGCAGTCAAAATAAGCCGACAGCGACATTTTGCATGGTATTGGCGACGTTGGCTCGTTTCGTTGACAAAGTAGTATAGTGAGACGGGTGTTACATCGACCTTCCTCACTCGCTGCATTCGATTAAGAAACTATACCAAGCATCTACCAGATACAATAGGGAATAAGTGTTACAATAAATGAAAACTATTCGCTGCCGGCGCTTTTCTTTGTACAGATAATAGAAAGCAATGTTGTTCGTGTAGAAGTGTGCTTTGAAAATTCACATTGTGTAGGGGTATGATCAAACTATAGAGTAAAATAGTCCGAAATCCAAACGACCGATGAGATAAATTCATAAACGCGAAGTGAAACTGGTATGTACATGGCTTTTGCCCTCTCCGTTTCACTTTATCTGTTGCTGTGTGAAAGATACATTGAATATTTGACGATGCCGCTTAAAGCTACCGCTGTCGTATTCGATTATAAAATGTCTTCGGGTTCGTTATTGTAATAAAAAATAACTTTTCGACATCGAATTCAATTTCGTTGATTATTACGAGAGGAAAAAGAATAAGAAAGTAGGAAAGAGGTGCTGAAAAAAGAAACCGCTAACCTTTTATCCAGCCACCGAATACAAATAATAATTGATGGCGAAAAAGATTTTACTGTAACGACCAAAAAGCGATTCTGTCGTCGACTAGATAAAACCCGCCCGTTATCGAAAATAACACACTTCTAGAACGCATTAAGGATAAAATAAATCCAGCCGCACCGCGTTCCACCCTCGTCCCACTCGCGTACATTGATAATAAACTATACGTCTTTTTAGCAACTAACCGGTATACCTATTCGGTATACCCGAAATTACCCCGGCAATCCCAATCTACTAAGACGATATAGCAAAAAAAAAATATATCCAGTGTGCTGTACCCTACACAATTCAAGAATACCAGGTAATAGGTAAAAAATGTAGAAAAGTAGTCGACACTCGCGATTACTGACTCTTAACTTTTTCATATCATGTCGTTGTCAACACTCCAAGTCGAGCGTTTCCGTAGCTTAATAATTTGATCCGCGGGTTTAAATCGTCTTTTGCGGACACCTCAGCGTGAAGAGTATGAATACAATGATGTTTGAAACGAGAGTTGAAAAGCTCATTCGAACAATACCTACTTATAGTTTACACTTTTCATGCAATGTCGTCGTGAAAAATGCTCGCGAATTGACACTCGTATTCGTAGTAATCAAATTATCCTAGATTTGTGCACGTTACCGCGCGAAATATCCGGCAAGGATAATAAATTTAACTCGAGTGATTTGCTCGAACAAGAGAGATTTACTAGTTGGGGTTGCTGTAAGCGTTGTCGTCGCTTTTTTTTTATTCCAAATTTAAGAGAAAATGGAACACGAATGACCGGAATTTGCTTTCAAACGAATTAAATTGTTTTACAAGACGGTTACATAACAACACTATTTCTTAATAGGAAAAGGAAATACCGAGTTGAAAATGTATTTGGCATGTTTTGCGTCCTATAGACAGCATTCCGTGCTTCTGCCTGTGTTCGTGCTTCGGTCTCCATTTTCAACCTTATAGTCAACTTAAATTACACCAGTGTAAATAAGTATGCAAAATTTAATCTTTGAAGGGACAGTGGTATTCAGAATGAAATTATGATGTTTCTCTTTCATTTTGGAATTAGTATGTTCATTTACACTTGTGTAGTTTGTATTGTAGCGCCATCTGATGGAAGGCGAACAACGAGAGTTGAAGCTTCAAGAAGAGGTCCGATGTTCTAAAAGGTTTCAGATCATAGTGTTGTTATAGATTTAACATCTACTTAGCGGATTTTTGGGAACCTTCCTCAGCAGAGTTGATTTTTTATTTCAGATACGTCCTCTTATGGAAAATTTGCAATTTTTTAAAAATTTCAAAGTTTTCCAAAATTTTCCGAAATTTTGAAATTGTGCAAAATTTCAAAACTTTCTGAAACTTCAACATTGTCTAAAACTTCAGAATTGTCCAAAATTTCAAAAATTTCCAAAATTATAAAAATTTTTAAAACTAGAAAATTTTTTATAACTTGAAAACTTTTTCAAACCTGAAATTTAAAAAAATTTTAAAATTTCCCAAACTTTCAAAATTTCTCAAACTTTCAAAATTGTCCAAAATTTCAAAATTTTGAACAATTTTGAACGTTTGAAAAAGTTTAAAAGTTTGGAAATTTTTCAAACTTTTAAATTTTTTAAACTTTTAAAATCTTCCAAACATTGAAAATTTTCCCAACTTTAAAATTTTCTAAATTTTTAAAATTGAGTAAAATTTTAAAATTTTTCATAACTTTAAAATTGTCTAAAATTTCAAAATTTTCCAGTTTTATATTATTTCTAAATTTTTAAATTTTTCAAACTTGAAATTTTCAAACTTTTGAGATTTTCCAAACTTTAAATTTTTTTAAATTTGTAAAATTGAGTAAAATTTAAAATTTTTTCAAAACTTTAAATTTGTGTAAAACTTTAAAATTGTCCAAAATTTCAAAATTGTTTAAAATTTCAAAATTTTCCAAAGTTTTATTTTTTTTTTAATTTTGAAATTTTCAAACTTTCGAAATTTTCCAAACATTAAAAATTTTCCCAACTTTCAAAATTTTCTAAATTTGTAAAATTGCGTAAAATTTTAAAATTTTTCAAAACTTTATAATTGCTTAAAACTTGAAAATTGTCCAAAATTTCAAAATTGTCTAAAATTTCAAATTTTTTTTCAACTTTAAAAATTTTTAAAACTTGAAATTGTTTTTTCAAAATTTTTTAGTTTTATTATTTTTTTTTTGAAATTTTTCACACTTCTGAAATTTTTTACACTTTTAAAATTTTTCAAAACTTTGGAATTTTCCAAACTTTTAAAATTGTCTAAAATTTCAAAAATTTTTCAAGCTTAAAAATTTTCTAAAATTTCAAAATTTTTCAAACTTCTGAAATTGTCCAAAATTTCAAAAAATTTTCAAGCATTAAAATTGTCTAAAACTTCAAAATTTCCCAAAATTTTTAAATTTTTAAAAAATTTTACATAGTCTAAAAAATTTCAATTTTCCAAAATTTCAAAAAAAAAATTAGTTTTAAAAAATTTAAAATTGTCCAAAAAAATTTTGAGTGGCCGAATTTTTAATGATCCATTAATTTTGCATATTTTCAGGCATGCGTCAACTGTAAATTTATGAATAATCCCCTCCTCCTGCCTATGTACCTCCAAAATATGTCAAAAGAAATACAACGCTAGAGCCCTAATAAAACCACTTGAAAAAAAGTAGAAATTGAAAAACAAAAATTGTTTTCACTTTAAATTACAATTTTTTTTCTTAGATTCCAATTGATTTTTTTTTTAATTTCTAATTTTTAAATTGTTTTAAAATATTCATATTTTTTCGATTTTTCTAAAAATTTCTGTTCATAAATTGAGCATAATCAATTAAAATTAATCACATTCGAAAATTTAACCCTTAAAATAAGTTTTTTTAAGATTTTGCAGAATTTTTGAATCACTTTTACAAGATTTTCAAATTTTTATTTTTTATAACCACTTCATAAAAATCTCAGGGAAGTCGCACTTCCATGAAATTTATAGGCTCGTTTTATCCCCAGCATGTGTAAATTTCAGCTTAGACCTACTAGGTCATCTCCATATACCTAATTTTTGGGTCCCAAAGTGAATTTTGGCGCAATTTTTTCAATGCTAGTTTTTAAAAGAGTGTGAGAAAAAGTTGGCTCATAAGTAGCAGCTTGACTGCTCCTCTTTTTTTTTTTTGAAAGCTGCAAACATTTTTTGAAATGAGCTGTAATTTTTCAAAAGTGCACAATCTGTGCGTAACTACCCCGTTGTATATGCTTAACATTGTATCTGCTAAACAATGTAGATGAATGACGAGACTACATTAATTTAGTACGCAGTATTTACTTCGGATGATACCTACATTCCACTTCTACAAAGATCAGTTAGCAAATAACAAAGACGGCGCAGGATAAAAATAGGTACTCGATCAAACGTTCCGTCTCGTTATCGTATAAATTTCGTATACGAACAGTTCGAGACGCGGCGAATTTTCACGGTGTCAAATGTTAAAGGCGACGTGTTCGTAGAAGCAGGTCATTCGTTACGCTTTTAGTTAATTACAAGCGGCAGCAACAGCCGCATTGTGGCAATTCATTAACGACGATGTTTCAAACGATGAATACAGAACAACTGCCGTCTGCCGGTGTATACAAGGCGAGTTATTTGATACGTTTCGGGTTAAGAAAATACCCGACTCGAGAATATCGCTGAAATGGTGATGGGTATTGTTATACATAAGCAAGAAGAATACTTGGCTCTTTTCGAAGCAGGAAATTATCGTGAGGAATTTCACTACGTTAAGATTACGCAGTATACCTACGTTGAAACAAATAATACAACATACTCGTATTATATTGTGTGCAAGACTCGATCATTATTAACAGATTTCACCTATCTACGTTTCAGTACATATTTTCTGCAATCGAACCGAGATGTGCGAAATATGTACGTGTATCGATGAATAAAATTACGTACGATATTAATTTATTTACTTTTAGTCCAAAACGTATGAGTATTCGCCAAATGTTTCAATCGACATTCATAAATCATCGACAGGTGGATTCGAAGTCTAAGGGATAAACAGGAGGATAAAACGAATACCAGGGGGTTCGTTATAATGTCGCTGACTACCTTCCCCTTCCGCGTTAAAACTTAATTTTCCATTATTTTTGATAGAGAAAAATATCGTCTCTTGGGAAATTACAATGATTTTTCCAAAACTGTATTTCGCATTACTTGCTCGTACATTTTACACAACATAGAGTTATTATGTTGGTGAAACGGGTATTTACTATATGGTACATATATGTAGGTGTGTCTGGTGTACCTGAACGTCGATTTACAAATAATAACCCGGTGTAAAGTTGATCTAATGAAAAATTTAAGTGCCTTGGAGGCCTTATAACGTGAGCTTGTTTTGATACAGCCTACGTAATAAGTGAGTTATAGAAGACGTCGACGTCTTCCAACTCCCTTATGACGTTTTCTTTTGTAAATACGTATATCTACATGGTTGGAAAAAGTATTCCTGTATCGACGATTAACCTGCGAGCCAAAACACGTGGATTGGATTTTGGTTTTGAAAAATACCTATAGAGAATACCTGTATAGGTACCTATAAAAAAAAAAAAAAAATCTGAACAATCGCTAGATGCGGAGACATCGAATGTACATAAAATGAAAATCTCGATTGATTAAATCGGTTTTTTAAAAATACATTATAGTTTTCATAAATTTCTAAACCATAATTTTTTTTTTTAATCCAAAAAAAAAGTGAAAATTGAAAGAAAATTTGTAACGTTTCGAAGAAACTCAAAAAAAAACTGCTGTTTGTATTGTTTGCAACACTGATCGAAAAATTAATCGAATCATCTGTACAGGGTGTTTATTCGAAACCCAGTCACAACATCGAGCGAAAAATTCCCTCGATTTTTTATTTTTCCCTTTTTCTCTTTTCCTGATGTGCTGGCTCCATCAAAAGTCAAAAAAAAAGGCGACGACTATCCGAAATGCAACATTGCAAAGAAAAATTATTTTTTTTTTTTCCATTCCATGGGTTTGGACAAATTGATTCTTCATCGAAAATGAACCTTTTCCTAAAAAATTGAGGGAATTTTTCCCTCGATGTTGTGACTGGGTTTCAAATAAACACCCTGTAATAAGATTGCCGAACGCCTTTATATTAATCATTTAAACTTCATTTTAACAATTCCTTTTATCCTTTTATATTCCTTTTGTTTCTGTGGTGAACTATAAAGTTAACCGGATTGACGTGTAATTGAAACCAACCAGTTCTATAACTGCCAGCAGTCACAATGCCGGCTACGGGAGAAGATGCAGAAGAAGTTTCTGTAAGTAGATTATCAGTTTGTTGCGGCAACAAATTCGATACATTCACTATGATCGGCTTTGATAATTGCATTATGTTTTCTAGAACACTTCTGAATCGGAGGAGAATTCGCCCTCTCCTGAGGCGGTAAAAGAAGAAAAACCTCTAAAGTCAGTGGAATTCGACGCTAAAATTGTAAGTTTTTGATTTTATTACTGTCGTCGTCTTTTAAAAAATATCTAATAATATCTATCGCGCACGTCGTTCTAGAAACATGACCGTGGTAAAAGATTCGACTACTTATTGAAACAAACGGAAATCTTCACACATTTTATGACCAACCCGACCAAAACTAGCACCACTTCTAGTCCCCCTAAACAAAAAGGAAGGCCTAGAAAAGATGCAGCGTCGAGTAGTTCCAACGATCCCGGAGAGTACGAGGTTTTGACACGATTTGAAATTTAATATATTTATTTTCGCTTCATATTTACGTTGATTTTAGTCATCGTCATCGAAAAACCGAGCAAGAAGAAGACGAAGAGTTATTGGCGGAAACAAACAAAAGTCAAAAATCTGTTACTCAATTCGATTCGAGTCCGTATTACATTAAAAATGGTGAAATGAGAGACTATCAGGTTCGAGGACTTAATTGGATGATTTCTTTGTACGAAAACGGTATCAACGGTATTTTAGCTGATGAGATGGGTCTTGGTAAAACCTTACAAACGATTTCTCTGTTGGGGTAAGCCTATTTTTATACGCTCATTACTCGTTCATAGACGTTTTCTCGATTTAAACGCGAATTTTTGTTCAGGTATTTGAAACATTACCGAAGTATCAACGGACCTCATATGGTTATTGCTCCGAAGTCGACATTAAGAAACTGGGTCAACGAATTTGAAAAATGGTGTCCGAGTTTAGTAGCTGTTTGTTTAATTGGTGATCAAGAAACAAGAGTAAGACATTAGTCGTTTCTTTTTCATTTTGATTGGATTATTTTTTAATAAGTTATATCTCTATTTCAGAATGCCATGGTCAGAGATGTTTTATTACCCGGTAACTGGGACGTTTGTATTACATCTTACGAAATGGTAATCAAGGAGAAATCCGTCTTCAAGAAATTCAACTGGCGGTACATGGTAATCGACGAAGCCCATCGTATCAAAAACGAGAAATCCAAATTATCTGAAATCGTTCGAGAGTTTCGTACCGCTAATCGTCTCTTGTTGACTGGTACACCTCTGCAAAACAATCTGCACGAGCTGTGGGCATTGTTGAATTTCTTACTTCCTGATGTATTTAATTCTTCGGAAGTGAGTTAGCGTAGTTTCAACATATTAGAAAATATGTACGACGAGAGTCTTTAATTTTTCGTGTTTATTTACAGGATTTCGACGAATGGTTCAATACCGACGATTTCGTCGATAACTCTTTGGTCGAGCGTTTGCACGCTGTAAGTAACATCCGAACGATTCGCATTATGATTTCGTTTTCTTCCAACTTTTCGATTCGGATGATTATTTTTTTTCAGGTTCTGAGACCTTTCTTACTCCGGCGTTTGAAATCAGAAGTAGAAAAGAAACTTAAACCTAAAAAAGAAGTCAAGGTATACGTAGGTTTAAGCAAAATGCAAAGAGAATGGTATACCAAAGTTCTTATGAAAGATATCGACATAGTTAATGGCGCTGGTCGAGTTGAAAAAATGCGATTGCAAAATATTTTGATGCAACTTCGTAAATGTAGTAATCACCCGTATTTGTTCGACGGCGCTGAACCTGGTCCTCCTTACACGACCGATGAACACTTGGTATGTAAAGTGACCGTAAAAAATCTGGCTCGGATAGGTCCGGAATTTTGACGATGTTTTCATCTTAGGTTTATAATTGCGGTAAAATGGTGATTCTGGATAAATTATTGCCTCGTCTGCAAGAACAAGGCTCCAGAGTTCTATTATTCAGTCAAATGACTCGTATGTTGGATATATTGGAAGATTATTTCTTTTGGAGAGGGTATAAGGTAAACCTGCTTTGTTTGAAATCGTTTTTGGAAATTAACTTATTTTACATTTCGAATGTGAATTTGTTTGCGCAGTACTGCAGGTTGGACGGTGGAACCTCGCACGACGATCGACAAAGGCAAATCGACGAATATAACGCTCCAAATAGCGAAAAATTCATTTTTATATTGTCAACAAGGGCTGGTGGTTTAGGTATCAATCTAGCCACCGCCGACGTTGTTGTTATTTACGATTCCGATTGGAACCCGCAAATGGACTTGCAAGCTATGGTACGTTGAACAACATTTTAACACGATGACGATATAAATTACTTCTTTACCAAACTACCAGTCGAGTTTCTCTCATTCTATAGGATCGAGCTCATCGTATCGGTCAAAAGAAACAAGTCAAAGTATTCAGATTAATTACCGAGAATACTGTCGAGGAGAAAATCGTCGAAAGAGCCGAAATTAAATTGAGATTGGATAAATTAGTCATTCAACAAGGTATACGACTACAACAAACGTAGAGAAACACCGTCTCAGAAAATATAATTTTACAATTCAATGTCATTTTTTCCAGGTCGATTGGTTGATAATAAAAATGCCTTGAATAAGGACGATATGTTGAATATCATCAGGCACGGAGCCAATCACGTGTTTGCTTCTAAAGATTCGGAAATTACTGACGAAGATATCGACGCGATTTTACAAAAAGGAGAGCAAAAGGTTGGTTTATTTTTCAAGTTGTTTCCAGGGCTAAAATACCAATTATAAAAATTTCATTTTTGTATCAGACCGAAGAAATGAAAAAACAGATGGAAAGTATGGGAGAGTCGTCGTTGAGAAATTTCACCATGGATGCCCCCACTGCTTCTGTGTATAAATTTGAAGGCGAAGATTACAGGTATTTTTTCGTTTTAAGAAAAAGTTGCAAAATTTTCAACCTATTTCGCCGTGTAAACCGTTGACTTCGAATATTTCAGAGAGAAACAAAAAATATTGCCGGTTGGGCACTGGATCGAACCCCCTAAACGAGAAAGAAAAGCTAACTATGCCGTAGACGCTTACTTCCGCGAAGCTTTACGAACTTCTGAACCAAAAGCACCCAAGGTACGTAGATAAAATAATTCCAATAGTGTCCAAGACAACAGAATATAATCTGATTTGATTTTCATAGGCTCCCAGACCTCCGAAACAACCGATCATTCAAGATTTCCAATTCTTTCCTCCTCGCTTGTTCGAGTTACTCGATCAAGAAATTTACTTCTTCCGTAAAAGTATCGGATACAAAGTGAGTCCATTTTTCTAAATAAAAATAAAAACCACCTGGGTGAAAATTTTTCAATAATTTGAATTTTCTGCACGTAAAACGCAGGTTCCTAAAAATCCGGAATTAGGATCTGATGCGAATCGTGCCCAACAAGAAGAACAACGTAAAATCGACGAAGCTGAGCCGTTAACTGAAGATGAAATCGTTGAAAAGGAAGAACTTCTTACTCAAGTTTGTACAGTTCAATAAACAAAATAAAAACCTTCATGCGAAAGATTGATAACAGTTTAATGAATTTTATTTTTTGCGCAGGGTTTTAACTGGACAAAGCGAGACTTCAATCAATTTATTAAGGCTAACGAAAAGTACGGCCGAGAAGACATCGACAGTATTTGCAAAGAAGTCGAAGGTACGTATGCAAAACACTACGCAACTCTGGACACTTTGCTGGCAAATTTGGCAAATTTTGTAATTTATTCAAGGCAAAACTCCGGACGAAGTTCGCGAGTACAGCGCTGTATTCTGGGAACGTTGCCAAGAATTACAAGACATAGATCGAATTATTTCGCAGATAGATCGAGGCGAAGCAAAAATCCAAAGAAGAGTCGATATCAAACACGCACTTGATGCCAAGGTATCTATCTGCCACTTCATTTGCCGCAATTATCCAAGTACTCGTCTTAGAAATAAATTACTTATTCGCCATGTACGTCCGTATTATTGTAGATAAGCCGCTATAGAGCGCCATTCCATCAATTGAGAATCGTCTACGGTAATAATAAAGGTAAAAATTATACCGAAGAAGAAGATCGATTCTTGGTATGCATGCTGCATAAGCTAGGCTTCGATAAGGAAAACGTCTACGAAGAATTAAAATCGGCTGTACGGTGAGCGTGTTTTATTTCTCATTGATACGGGGGATGGTCATTGAGGATGGGAAGTGGTTATCGAAGAATGACATCAAATTCATGAGTTCTTTTTATATCTTGATGTAGCTGCGCTCCTCAATTCCGTTTCGACTGGTTCATCAAAAGTCGAACAGCGTTGGAATTACAGAGAAGGTGCAACACGTTGATAACATTAATCGAAAGGGAGAATCAGGAATTAGAAGAGAAAGAGAAAGCTGAGAAAAAGAAACATCCGCCCGCCGGTAAAAGGAAAATTGAAAATACAACTACGAAGACTACCAAAAAAAGGAAAAGATAAATTTTGAAGGAAGAGAATTCTAAAGGGAGGTTTAGTTTTATTTTTTTAAAACATTTTAATATTAGTTTTGTTCACCTTTCTTGATTATGTAAGATGGACAGCATTGTTTGGATTTTTTAAACTATTATGTTTTGTCATGTGTAAAATTCTATGTGTGTGAACCTAGCAAGACAAATCGTCGATCCTAAACATTAAGTATGATTATTTTTAGAACAAAATAGGTGGGTACAGTTTAATGCTTCGATATTCCATTTCGAGCGATTCGTTTCATCACGTCTTTGTGTCCATTGACTATAATTTTTTAATCAATTTAGGTACTTTTATTTTTTCATTAGAAATACATGATTGATGATTTTTTTAAAGCGGAGTTTATACATACAGTGATTGCCCATTAACCCTTGTTTAGACACTTTTCAGGGATGAAATTTGTATTGCCCCCAAGTTGATTGTCCAGCGCATCACCTTAATCACAACAGTGAAAAAAAAAATTCAATTTTGAAAAAAAAATTCATGTCGGAAATTTGAAATTTTCAAAAAAGATTAACTGATGGAATTAGTATTGAGAGGCAACATAAAAAATACAAAATTTTCTATTTTTTTTACATAGAAAAAAAAAGTAATGAAAGGGGGGTGCGCACTTCCAAAATTATGGAAAAGTGAAAAGTCCGAGGGTACAATATACAATAGTAAAAGAGTAGTAGGAGAAAAAATCTGTGCCCCTAAGAAAGCATTTTTTCACAACATTTGAAATCACGTCGGAAATTGGGATCAAAAATTGAATTTTTTCATAAAATTCAAGATGACACAACAATCAATACAGGGGACAAACTACACCAATGTCTATAACTTGCCCCTCATTTTTGGTGAAACAATACAACGAGAAACAAAATGACACAGGAAATTCCTTTCTATGTGAAAAACTCATGTCGGAAATGAAGAAAAACACTTCTTGAAAGTAGGAAGATTTATGTTTGCACGGTAAAGAATTTCTCATATTCATTTCTAATTTCCGACATGAGTGTCTGATTGATGAAAGTGTGCCAGCACTCCGTGTGAAGAACTTGTGACACCTTTTCCAACCAATGGTGGCATGGTGAGGTCCCAGAAAAGATCATGTCAGAAAGTTAAGTATCATGATGATTCGAAAATGTAATAAATGGAGTACCTATCTAAAAAAGTTCTCATAAGCCATCATCATTGGTTATTTCCGACATGGCTCATCGATCAGATGTAGCATGCCCCTGCTGGCATTGAAGTATGCAATATTTCCCTCCAAAAAAATTGTGGCATGATGGGTTCCCAGAGAAAGACATGTCGGAAGTTACAAGAATGAGAAGGTTGAAAGAAAATAAATGGGAACCCACTTGTCACCATTTTTCGGAAAGGGATATATTGCACACATCACTGCCAATATAGGAGCATGCCACAATGAATCGAAAATCCACGTCGGAAATATTCAATAAAAATGATTTGTGACAATTTTTTAAATGTGCAGTGTTTCATTTTCGAAATCATTTTTCAATTTCCAACATGATTTTTTTGGGGAATGCACTATGCCACCATTTTTTGGGAAGGAAATATTGCATACTTCAATGCCAGCAGGGGCATGCTAAATCGAATCGAAGAGCCATGTCGGAAATTTTCAATGAGGATGGAGCATGAGGAATTTTATTGGTACTGGCAAGTGGGGGGGGGGGAGCTGGACGATTTTCGAGGTTTTTTGATCATAACTTTCTTATTTATGAAGACAGAGATGCGGGCGATGGCTCATTTTGAAGCTTTGTTTCCTCTATAAGTGGTAATTTTTGAAAAATTTTTGGTCAAACTTTTCTAACTTTTTAAAAAAATTTTAAGTTGTTCTGCTTCACCCCGTAGGTTGGGGTGAAAGTGGACAGCTTGTTTTTCACGCGTTTCACACTGTTTTACTTTGTTTTAATGGTATGTGAAGTGGAGCTGGACACCATTGGATTTTTAAAAAAAAATACTCAAACTCAAACACTTGAACTTTTTTTTACCTGTCTTTTGTTTTGAATTTTCTTTTTTTTCCGCGAGTACTTTTCTTTTTTTCTTCCATTTGTTTTATTAATTCATTTTTAAAAGGAGATTCGGTTAATGCCTCACTTCTTTGGGTCCTCTTTTTTTTGACACATCTTCTGCTGACAATTCTTTTTGGACGACTGAATATCGACGATGGTGAAACAATTGTTGGTAGTAAAGTTTGAGATTTGCTGCAACATGGTCGTGGTTCTCGTTCTGGATCGATAGGACCTTCAAATTCTCGTATGTAATCAGCTAACGATCGGCTGAGGTTCGTCTAATAAATCTGAACATGTTGCATCGGTGGTGTAGAAGGTTCAAGATCTAGTAAATTTGTAGATATTGGATTGAACATCCGTGACGACGATGTTGGAGTCGAACATACTACAACTGATGAAGGCAAGGTGTTTGTAGGAGGTTCTATAAAAATTGAATAAATTAGGTAGGTAATAGTAAAATATGTACCTATGTAAGAAGTGCAAGAATTAAAAACGTCACCTAGTTCTACAAGCGAAGAGTTAGTAGTAGATGTGGTTGGGTTGTTTGTAGAAAACACAGTATTGTCAGTAAGCGAGGTTGGTGTGGTTGGACCGTTGATAGAAGTCATTGTATCATCAGTAAACGAACTTGACGTGTTTGGTTGATTGATAGAAATAGAAAGGACTGAATTGTCAGTAAACGAGGTTGTCATGATCGAAGATGATGTACAATCTGCTGTAACGAAAAAGAAATTGTAAATAGGTAGGTAGGTAGGTACCTACCTAAATATGCGATAAAATGATTACCAGCTTCAGAAGAAATCGAATTCCGGCTTCCATTTTTCAAGTTTTGCCACACATTGTATAAGCCAAAATCTTGAGCACTGTATACACCTTTTCGAAATTCGCCCATTCTTCTAGGACCAATTGTATCTTGTAAGCACGTCAAGGCAGTTTTCAATTTGGAAATACCATCATGATTTATAGATTCATCTACTCCTTGTCGACTGCATTTTTCCCGATCAAACAGTTTTGAAATCACAGCTGATGTAAATGGAAAGAGTCCACAATGAGTAAACCCATGTTCAACCGTCTCCTTCGTTAACTGACCAAGAGCTTTTTGTAATAAAGCTGCAAAATGCGTCCTTTTCAGTTTTTCTCCATCATGTTCGTTCCTCCACTCACGAACAACACCTTTCCACTTTTGTTTTAGAGGGAAAAAAACTGAGACATCCAAAGGTTGACTAATATGGGTGGTATTCGGATATAACGATACTAAAATAATTTTTTGTTTGGCACAAAAGTTCGACAGGTGTAACGAAAGGTGAGACGCATGCCCATCCAAAAAAAGGAGCACTGGTTTCTTGATCTTGGCTTGAATTAACCATGGATTAAACACATTACTGACGAATTCATAAAACGTATCGGCGCACATCCACCCTTTTGCTGATCTGCCAATGCCCCAATCTGCAGGTACACTGTCTGCCAAATCTTTGCTGATTTTATCTACTGGAAATATGACCATTGATGGTGCAATGGTACCCGCTGCGTTTATCGTAACCAAAGCAGTGTAATTTTCTTTGTCAGAGTTTTTACAAATTTGGTGAACGTCTCTTTCACCTTTCCCTAGAATCAATATAACACATGAGTTACCTAACTGTACAGTAAGCCGGTGACACCGTTGTAAAAATTGAAAACATATCAAAAACTTACTCGACAGTACTCTCTTTCCTTTAGGATTTAAGTAGAACCCAGACTCATCGGTATTGAAAATGCGCGTTGGGTCTTTCAAAATTTCGTCGAAATTATTTTCTTTTAAGTAAATTTCTACTTCCTTGAACCAAGATTCCATGATTTGAGGTGTTACATTCGCACGACATTCGCTCAGATATTCCGGTGTGCGGTAAGTAATTTCAGGATGTCTGCGTAGAAACAATTTTAACCACTTCGGACCGCGTAAATCATTTTTAAATGGTGTCTTTAATTTCATTTTTTTAATCAATTGCTGAACACTTCGCGTCAGTTCGTCGCTGGTGATGGGGAATTTTGCCTTTTGACAAGCTAAAATCCATTTCACAAGTGTTTCTTCGCATTTGTCTCCAAGACAACACGTTGGTCCATATTCTGGCTTTTTTGTATGACCATTTAATCGATATAAAAGCGTGGTTCTATTTAGCTTGAATTTATTGGCGGCAGCTCTGCATGATAGTTCACCATTGTTTACACTTTCTATCGCTTTTTGCATGGCAACTTCATCAAAACGTTTTGGTTTAGACAACGACATTATGAGTTACAACTCACCTAAAATAGAAATAAGGAAAACTAATGAAATTTAATTACTTTTTGGTACCTATGTCAATTAATGGTTCATATGTCGTTTTTGGAAGCCATTAATTGACACCCGGTTAATTAATTATTAAATGATGCTAAAAGTAATATCTATGCATGCTAAAAAATCTACATTTAATTACCTTTCGTCTGGTGTAACAATTTTTTCAGTACATGGAAAACTTTTGTAGATATCATTTTTTTTATAAACACAAATAAAAAAATTTCTTTCAACGAGTGAAAAAATTCACGTTTTCACAGAAAAAAACTGAAAACTGATAATATTCAACAAGTACGTAATGGAATTGGTCTGTGACTCCATGGTCAACTATCAGTAAGGTATAAACTATTTTTTTTTAATATCAGTGTTGCCACAACATTCACATAACACGTTAAAATAGCATTTTTTGATTTGGGGTGTCAACGACTGGTGGTGTGTCAACGACCGGGCA
The DNA here is from genome assembly GCA_900050545.1 of Trionymus perrisii. Classification (NCBI taxonomy): domain Eukaryota; kingdom Metazoa; phylum Arthropoda; class Insecta; order Hemiptera; family Pseudococcidae; genus Trionymus; species Trionymus perrisii. The sequence continues at coordinate 323 of FIZV01059781.1, read as the reverse complement.
CTTTACCCTAGAGATATAAATTAAAATCTAAAAATAAATTTTGCTACAAATTTTTTTACCGTAACTTCTCTATAAAAAAGGGCTAAAGTTTAATAATACTATTATAACACCTTCACTTACACTACACGAAATTTTAATTTAATTCTTTGTTTAATCTTATTCTTTTAATTTCTTTTTTTCTTTTTCTGATATCAGTTCAGCAATTTGGGTATCGATCTGTGCCAATCGGTCATCATTATCCCGAATTTCTTCTAGAATAGAAGCTTTTATCCAGTGGAACGGTCGTTCCACCACCCGTCCTCCCCCGACCCGAATGAAAGACC
>FIZV01059779.1:0-25335 GCA_900050545.1 Trionymus perrisii | reverse complement strand
AAAAGTTGAATTTAGAATTTTAGACGTGATTTAGAGCAAAAAAAAGGAACGGAATTGGAACGCAACGGAACGGAACGAAACGATAAAAATACAATTGAGAACGGGAACAAAACAAAACGGAACGGAACGACTCGGGAACGGATAACGGAATGGAAACAGAACGGAATGCGTTCCGTTATTACAGCCCTGAGAGGAAAAAAAAAGCAAAAGGATTGAAGGATTGAACGTAATTTAACTAAATGAATTGAAAAGAGAAATTCATCATAAAATTCCGGGAGGTGGACTTCTGGGATTGGAAGGCGGACGAGTGGCGATCTCACTGATCGACCGTCTGTGAAGGGGAAACGGTAATAAAGGACTAAAGGTGCAAGGGGAGGGGTAAAGGTAATCATCGGTAAAGTGAGGTGCTGTGCAAACATGAGATGAGCTGAGCACGACTGTGTTATTACTTGCTTTTTATCACTTTTTATCACACTGGAGTACAACGTACAACCTATGTACAACCTGTTAGACTGTTAGGTGTTCTGGATTTGATTTCCAAGTTATTTTAATATTCCAGATTTTTGTCACGGACTAAAGAAAAAAATGAATGCTCAACCAATTGCTTATCTCTCGAGGATTGAAAGTTTCAGCGCTTGCCATCGATTACACAGGTATAATCATTTTTTCCCATCCCTGATACGTATTATATTGAGAAAAGTAGACAATTTCCATTTACATTTTCAAAAGGTCAATTATTTATTTATATCAGCCCTTTCTTGAGCGACAAAGATAACCTTGAAGAGTTTGGAAAATGTAATAATTTGAATGGTCATGGACATAATTATTCATGTAAGTGGTTGAAGTTAACTATTCTTTTTTGTGTCGCGACATTTAACTTTCTAACCATCCGTTGTGAAACGTTATTTGTTTCTTTACAGTGGAAGTTACTTTGAAAGGGCCAGTTGATCCCAATACCGGAATGGTTGAAAATATAAACGAAGTGAAACGCGCCATAAATATTGCTGTAATGGACGTGTTAGATCATAAAAATATTGACAAGGATGTTCCGTACTTTAAAAACGTCGTAAGTACTACTGAAAACGTTGCAATATTTATTTGGAAAAATTTGAAATCACATTTGAAAAAACCATCTTTATTATACGAAGTAAAAATATATGAAACGAACAAAAATGTTATAATTTATAGAGGGGAGGAAATTTAATATAGATTTTATTGAGCCATCTTAATTTTTGTTACGAATCATGAATTCTGAATATTTCAACAAGAAATTAATTATTCTTCCTCAATAAAGTTTCATTTTGCGTGATTGGATTCTCGCTCTGCGTTTCGTTACCATTCGATGCATCGGTATTGAGTTCATTTAGTTTTATTGGATATGTCAACATATTACCATTGTCCCAAGTGTATAATTCCTGAGGGAATTGACAAAAAATCATTAATTTTATTATATAAATGATTTTTTACGTAAAGCCTCGTTATACTAGTTCAACACACATTTAAACGGCTGTTGTATGAAATCATGTTGGTATTTTTGAATGGATTTGTAAATGTAATTATCGATGCATCGTCCAATAATTTTGACTTGTAAAGATCCAAGGCAAAACTGAAAATAAAAATCTATATTAATCACTGTTCGTAATTTAATATAATATTATGTCATGCTCAAAAAAAGTATTGTGAAATAAGATATGTTTCTATTGTTGTAAAAAGGTACAGCAGCTTAGCGTAGATATATTCAAGAAATCATATTAAATCTATATCTTTTTCATTTTTTTTACTGTAATTACATACCTTATTCTGGTATTAAAGTCTGTTGCACTTTGTACGGCATAAAGCACGCCGCATATTATGAACATGTCTCCAATGTCTTGGTGTTTTACTGAAATATTCCAAGCGTATTCCATTTTGAAACTGGTTATATTCACTTTAATAACAGCGGTGTTGTTAGATTCAGGTATACCACATACAATCCAAATACCAGTATCATCCGCCATTATATCAACGTTGTTCGATTCATTTTTATATAAATGATTCTCCGACGAAGTATCGCAATAAGTTATTGATAAAGAATCGACTTGGATTTTTTTGTTCAAGTCATACTTCACTATAGTTGCATTCTGTTTCTTGGTGTAGTAGTAAAAAGTCCGATTGTAAATAACGTGATCATTCCCCTAAAAAATATTGATAGGAACTTCTTCAGTTTTTTTTTTTGTCATTGTCAACATTTATGACGAAGCTTACCATAAACGGGTCGCTTAACGTATGTGTAAACGTTGGATTTTGAGCGATGAAAGCAGATTTATTCGCATATTCAAGCAAGGTATTATTTTTTTGTCCTGTAGTAATCCAATAAATATCGCTGATATCCATTACATTAGAATCTTTCATCCAGCTGCCATAGGAGCAATTTGACATAGAATTATGATAAACCGGTTTTCCAATGGTATCCATTTCACAATCTACAAAACAGTTGAGAAAAATTTTCTGTTCACTATTATAATGTCGAAAAATAGGATAGGTATTAGGTACCTAGTACTATGCTACTAGATATATCGATTTTTGATTTTGATGGTACCTATATTATGCTTTTATAAGTATTTATGATATTTTTAACATGATTTACTTCGTTTTCTGACGAAAGCAGTATTAGAGTCGTTAGCCAACATTTTGAATTCCAAATCATTGTATCCGAAACCACAATTTTTACACACTTGACATGTTGGACATAAAATTCCGTCAGATGGTGGTGGTGGGTCACCAAAATATATAATTCTTTGTCTGTTACATACCTCGGTCGCGGGAGCTATTTCTTTTTTTGGATTATCTATAAGAACAACTAATGTCAATTCGACAGGTAATTAATCATAGAAAGTAAATTATTTGTGGATTATTACCAGTCACATTAATGTAGCCTTGAGTCATGCTTACAATGTTTTTCCCAATGCAATAGTATATACCCAAATCTTCTTTTTGTACATTTGTAATATTCAACGTTAATTCGGTCTATTTTGAATGAAGATAATTTCAAAGTAGGTCTTATCCTATTGAATATTACTCAGCTTTAGCGCTTTTAATTACATATACTAACTTCGTAAAGTCCATAATGCTTATAATCAACTAGAAAACGGTCCGTTGATTCTTCTAATAATTCACCTTGAGCGGTTTCCCAATAATACACCCCTCTCGGAAATGCTTCGATTTTGCAACTCAATAATGCTGTACGGTATAGGGTAACATTCAATATCACGCTGTGTATTGCTATGTACGGAGGAACTACGAAATTATAATATTAATAGTTTGATATCGACTAATACATATGAAGTTGAATTTGGTATACCTATGTAGGGAGTCAAACTTACAGTGAACGTTCAAATAGAACGTTTGGTTTGCCGGCGGAGGAATTCCATTATCTGCGAAGCACATGTACTCTCCCATAGATCTTCTACTGATATTTCTAAAAGTCAAGGTTTCGAGTGCCGAATTTATTTCTGTACATCAAATTTGAATAAATGTGTTATACATGTATTTCGGTAGGTCCTTCAAATCTTGAAATAAAATATTGGAAATTTATTCACCTCCCCATTGGCCTTGTGGAACTGGTACTTGACTTCCATCTTCTATTCTACGCCAAGTATTCACTGGCGCTGGAAATCCAGTTGATTTGCAAGTAACTTTTAAGTGTTCATGTTCACGAACTGTAATGTTTCTAACGTTGAATGCTTGCTCTGAACCTGAGATGATCATCACAATTTATCTTTATGAGAATTAAGACAAAAATGAGGAAAATTTTATACATGTAAGTATAAAAATATTTTATAATACCAACTATGGTGGGAGGAATTAATAATTTATTAGTTCCGTTAACCGAACAATTTCTGGCAGATATGCCTGGTTGTCCGGGAATACCGTCTGTTCCTGGTTTTCCTGCTATTCCTCTTCGACCAGCCAATCCTGTAATCACATTCCACACGTTGAATTAACTATGTAAGTAGTAAGTTAAGTACCTGGTAGGGGGTTTAAATTGATCGTATTTGTAGTTAAAATTCAAATTCATTTCTGTACATTTTCCAGGATTGGAAACCACCCACAACTACCAAAAAATCGAAAAGGTTTTCAGCCCTGACTTTCATTTAAGTGTATTTATAGGTATTAGGTACCATCAAAAAATTAATTTTATGCGTATCAATTTACCTTGTTCGCCTTTTTCGCCTTTTTCTCCGGATTCACCTTTGGCTCCCTTTTCTCCTGAAAATTGGAATACCGGTAGATAATTATCTTTTTCATATCTTATTTAGAAAAATTGAAGGTATTGGTACTCTTGTTACAATTTTACCATTGATTCCATTGATTCCATTTATACCAGGATTTCCATTTCTTCCAGGTTCTCCTTTCTGGCCCGGTATTCCATCCTTGCCATTTCTACCTGGAACTCCATCTAAACCAGGTTCTCCAGGAACTGATGGTCTACCATCCAAACCTTGATTACCTATAATAAAATATTCGAAAATCACGTTGTTTTCATGGACCATTAACTATTAGCGTTGACGTTTTCTGTTTATACAACCGATAACTACCTTTCTCCCCCTTTTCACCTCTTAAACCAGGTGGACCGATTGGACCTCTACTTCCGATAGATCCTTTTTGGCCGATCGAACCATCTTGTCCTTTGTCTCCTTTTTCTCCTCTTTCTCCGCGATCTCCTTTTTCTCCAGGGTCTCCTTTTTGAGGTGGACATTTATCATGGGTCGTTTTGCAAAATTCTTCCATGATTTTTAGCTAAATATAATGAAAAAGTGTAATAAATATGAGGGTTCAAAATCAATTATTCAAATTCAGAGTCAGGCGTATAGTTTCATAAATTGATAATAAAAAATCAATAGAATCCTAGTTACTTGTATTAAATACCTACTATATGGAGTCATTAAAAACACTTTTACAGACAAACACGATTCATGTAGTTAATTACACTAAAATATAATATCTTCGTTTGATACCTATAATAATTTTTCTGGATTAACCTACCGGAACCCTGGAATATTTATTCAACCAGATCCAATCTTCTGCGGACAAATTTGTTTGTTTTAAATGAATAACTTCGTCTATGGTCAGAGTAGAATCATTCTTGGCTAATTCCGCCTCGGTAATATCAGCTTTGATTTCATTGGCAGCAGGTTTCATTATAGAATTATCTTTCACTTCTAAATCACGTTTAACTCTATGTAACGACACATCATAATATTTCAATCTCTTCTCTATTTCTTTTAATCGCACTTCATATTTAATATCAAAATTATGGTATCGCGTATATGAATAATAAAAACACACGAATTGCGTTACAGATATTACGAATATTAGGATATAAACATAACGTATATGCCACGACGCACTACTACAATCATTTTTAAGAGTGAAAAGATTTGAAAAATTATGACTTTTTTTCAAAACATTGCCTTTTGCGACGGCAGATTTTACAGTTTCACGGTTTTCCATTTTGAATGTTTCATTGCTTCGTGATCGGTAACATGTTCAAAAGTTTACTGATTTCAGAGGAAACACTTTTCTAAATATTATTTCATGGGTGCATCATCACGTCGTTATTGAATAGCCTGTTTAATTGAAAATGTCAACGAGTTAACTGTCTGTAATTGAAACGTCAAATATTGTAAATTCTTATCCAAATGTTTTTTTTTTCTCCATATATATTATTTATAATTTTGTATTACTGATTGCTTTGAATTAATGGTATTATACTCAAGAAAACATAAATTACGTTTTAATTGACCTGAATATAAACAAACAACCCGCAATTTTCAAGACTCTGTAAGTAGTGAAATTTGCAATTTCCTATTTATAACAGCTCTATGGCGATAACCGAAAAATTATTAAACTGTAATTTTGAAACTTGAAAATACCGAGTTCATTAGAAATTATCAAAATTATGTTCTAAGCAGAAAGAATAATTATTACGAGATATAAGTAGGTCTCACGCAATAAAGTGCATTTAGATGTAAAAAGTATAATTATTTAATGACTAAAATCGATAATGATTAAGTATATTTTAAAAATTCCCTTAAAAAATTAAGATACAAAATGTCACCGTATCCTTTAATAAAAAACCAAAACAACGTAAATATCAAAAAGTACCTACCTAACAAATATATGAATAATTATTGCAAGATTAACAAAAATGATATGTATTTATAGTTTTAAGCTACACATACCTAATTACCTACCTGTACGTATAACATTGCTACTTAGAGCACCATTATTTAGTAAATAAATATGCGAAATGGTAACCGATTATAATTTAGAATCAGCGGTCAATGACTTCAACTTCTGAGCAAGCAACACATTTCCTTTTATTTTTAATTTACCTTTCACAAACGCTACTTGTGGATTGAGTTTTCCTATCGCCTATAAGAAGTGGAATGTATTTAGGTGCTTATCATTAACTAATACAGATGCTTATTGATGGTTATTTTATTTTTCCTGCTTACCATATCAACCATATCGTTGTCATCAATGGTAATAGAGGTATCTATTTTAACACCATCTGATGTGGTCGAACCTTTATATACTTTTCCTTTTTTCAAATCAGCGACTATGAAATTGATTTACATTAAATAATTTCAAGAGGATAAATTTAAACAAGTGAATTATACTCACTCCATGTCGCCGCTGGTTTGCCATTTTTCGTAATTATGTATGAAAACACACCGTTAATTTTTTTCAGTAGTGAAGGATCGGCATCGATTCTTTCTTGCATTCCCGAAAAAACTAAATCGCTAGTTAACTCTTCACTGTTTATCCTGTTGAGTTGAAGAGGTATCGAGGAGGAAGTATCAACAGAGTGTAGATCAACGTAACCGCCTGCCATGATTTTAAGAGAAAAAAGTTATCAACTTGCAAAATGAAAAATTCTTAAGGACAGTTTTTAAAATAGAGCCAACGCGTAATTTACATATGACGAATTCACGTAACTACAGCACGATATTTAACCTTCTTTCATTATTCATGCATTAGTGTTTAATTTATTCAACTTTTCGTTGAAAATTCATAACCTATCACTTTCATTCCATCGAATATTTTGTCGAATTTGTTCAGGCAGTACTACATACAGTTATACTTATTACGTCATTTTAAAGAAATGAACACTTTACGTGAAAAATTATCAGTTTAAAATTATCTTTACAACCAACCGTTCAAAACTTTCGCGTTTCTTTCAACCACTGACGTTTCAAAAAATATTCTGTTACCATCTCTCCACATATCAGTTTTTAATGTTTCACCTGGTAAAACAGGTTTGGCAAAACGTACCTGGAAATATAAAAAATCAATCTCATATACGTTTGGAATAATGAGTAAGGAAACATTCATCATGAAAATTTACTTTAACGGCTTTGAAAAATGATGGGTCATTGTTGGCAAATTTATACAAAACATGTCGCACAGAAAATGCTAAAGAACATAGCCCGTGCAAAATTGGCCTTTCGTAACCTGCAATGGCCGAGAATTGAGGGTCGATGTGTAGTGGATTAGAATCGCCGGATAACCTATAAATAGCAGCCTAACAAAAAATATTGCTTCTACATTATTATGATTTTTTTTTAATAAAATAAACTTTTTGTTAAGCTATTCAATACCTGATCAGCAATCGTTTTATCAATGAACTGAGAGTCAGGTTTTCGAGAAGGAGCAGATGCAATTGGTACTATTTTAGAAGACTGTTTTTGACCTCCAAAACCACCAGCACCAACCACATATGCGACTACTTGATTAAAAATTATTTTTTCGCCCCTGTCATCGAATGTATCGACTGGAGTAAAAGAAAATGATTAGATTTCGGTTAAAAAATGAATAACTCTTAATGATGAATGACGCATTTTTAACGCACCATTATGTACAATTAAGGCGCCTTTGCCTTTATCAATAACATCAACGACGGTGCTAACTGATTTCAAATTTCCTTCAGTTGGAAGTGGTTTTAATAATTCCAAATATTGTTCTCCGTGAAGTACCTATAAATAAATAGAAGAAAATAGTGCTCGAATTGAATGGCAGTTAATAAGTACAAATTCGTAATTATAAATTTTAAATAAATTAATTCACTACGTACTTGTGACAAATCGAAAGTTTTATTGGGAATGACAGAAGTCGTTTGTTCGTTTGACATAACACTTATTAAAGCTGGTATTATACCAAATGTTGGAAAAACAGAAAAATTTTCATGAGACTCATAAATATATTTTAAATAACTCTCGATCACAGTGGTAACACCAACTAAAACCAATGAATAATGCACACAATTTGATTAGAAATAAGAGAACAAATATTCTTGTTACTTTCTAGAAAACTTACTTCCCAAGGAATACAATATGACGTCTTTATTATTGTAAGTATAAATGTCGCCACTCTGTAAAAGAATAACTATTCGTCAAAAAGGAGGAATACAGGAGTTAGAATATATGAATGACTTTTCTTGAAAGATTTTCTTATCTACGTATCTTTCAAACAATTTAGACCATGAACTATTTGGTTACGTCAAGCTGTTATACATACAGACGATATGGTGGCATCTTGACCAGTTTCTAGACTTTCGCCAGATTTTAAAGTTTCTAAATGCGAAATCAGTCCCATAGTTGCTTCCTAAATTGAAAAAGAAAGAACAAATTTAGCTGTTGAATGAACTCTTGTCAAATAATTTTATAAAATTTGTACCTGTATGTTCGATGCAATTTCAGCTTTACTAAGATCGGTAACTTGTTCCCATTTATTACGGACGTCTTCGGGTGAGACGAAGTCCTTAATATCTTTTCTGAGGAGACAACCACTTCCTCGAGTGACTTGGACTGTAAACAACAAAGTTATTTGATCCATTCTAAGTGAAATCAGAATTGGTTGGAGGTTTAAAAATTATTTACAACCTTTTGTGGCCCATCCAGCAGCTGATTCTATGATAGAACCAGATTCCTCGCAAGAATCGTGACAAAGCCATACAACTACAGGAGCGATTAATTCTGGCTTAAGCTCATTGAACAAATCTAGAGTACAAGAGGAACACCTTAAATTACTGTTTGGTTGATTCAACTTACACATTCAAATAATCGTTAGATAATGAATACAAGTCAATACCAGGAGGTAAAATGTCTTCAGTTAGCCGTGATGCAGCGGTCGGAATAATGACGTTACAATGAATATTATTCTTCTTTCCTTCGATGGCAAGAGTATTACTTAATCCAATCAAACCCATTTTTGCTGCACTGTAATTAGCTTGACCAAAATTTCCAAATATTCCTGCATTTGACGACGTCACAATCACACGACCGTAATTCTGTTTACGGAAGTGAGGCCAAGCAGCTTGGGTAACCTTAAATGCTCCTTTCAAATGAACATCGTGAATCAAATCTAAGAAAAAAAAGTACATTTGAACAAATCGTGTTTTGCTGAATGATAAATTTAAAAAAACTCTGAAAGAGATCAAAGATCGCCATCTCACCCCAGTCATTATTACTAATACGAGCGAAAGATTTGTCTCTTAAAATTCCAGCGTTGTTTATCACAATGTCGATACGACCAAAATTATCCAACGCTGTTTGTACAATTTGTTCGCCATCTACCACTGAGTTATAATTCGGAACAGCGATCCCACCTAAAAATTGCGAACCGATTAAGAACGATTTCGAATAACGGTCAAAGAGTAGAAGTAAGTAAAAACCTTGGTCTCTGATTTCTCGCACAACAGTATCGGCAGCTTTCGTACTACTGCCGTCTCCAGAACGTCCGCCTCCCAAGTCATTGACAACAACTTTAGCTCCTCTTGACGCGAAAAGTAAAGCGTACGCCCTTCCCAAACCTGAAACAGAATTGTACATAAAATAAAGTTCTACTTGATAAAATTTCGAGTCATCATTTTGAGAAGACAAAGATTAGATAAGTTTTACCTGCGCCAGCTCCAGTTACTATAACTACTTTTCCGTCAAATCTTAACGCCGTCATTTCTAATGAGAAAAATTATACTTTACGCTATAACTAGGTATTCGACAATCTTTCTTTACACCTAAAAAATTAAAAATGGAACACAGAGTTATCAGTTTCTCAGAATGAGATAATAAACAAATAAGTCTTATCAATTCTGCTTGATCAGATGATTTTGCTCAATTTGCTGATTTGCAAATTACAATACAAATTTCAGGTATCATCACTTCAGGTAAGTGATTAACTACTATAAATGCAGAACTGAAATTCATACGACTATAACTTGAACGGGTATACTGTGCAGTTACCCATGCATAATGAATTACATCAGGCGATTTCACTCGCACTTTTAATAAGCTATAAATTGTTCTTTAAGCGAAAAACACTGGAAAATGAAAATGTTGCAGTAGCAAAAAAGAAAAAACCAAGAAACCATCCCATAAAATTAGACGAGTTATAAGAACATAAATTACCTTTTGTTTTTGATATAAATATAATATGAACAGACGTGAAAAATTATTAAAACGAATAACAATCTTTCAGATTGCTTATCAACTACGAGACCACTAGAAGACAATTAGCCTTACCTGAGTGAAATCAGTTCGGTGAGGTACGGGTTCTCCGGCATAACATACAATACAGGCGTTGATATAAACTTTCTACCTACCGGTTCAAGGACGTGCCTCTCTATGTCGAAATCCAATGAATGAAAGCTTGGATATAGAATGAATAATTAAAATATTCCAATTTTTCTAAAAGTAAAATTTTAAGGAATGAAAGCAGCAACGATTGGTAAAACTCTATTATTCAATCAAACATACAAAATCATTTCTTCGATACTCAACATTAGATTATACATTACAGTAAAAGTAAATTGAGGAAATAAGTAAAAATTAGTTTATTTTGAATTACCAAGTACCAACCATTGGGAAAAGTCAAAAAACTTCATTATTGTACAAAATTATATAATCTTATTATGTGTGTATTCTTGATAATACATAAATACTTTTCGAAGAACTTTAAAAAATGATAATTAACGGCGAATCGAGTGAACAATGGTTATTATTATTAGATAAAATAAGAAGTATGCTATGCCATGATACCAAATGAAATACGAAATGTTTTCTTGAACCAAAAACAATTCACTCGTGAATTTAATAATTTTTGATTTAAATATCACGAAGGCGCGAGAATGAAAAAATTATTGCTCTGCTCATGCCTCATACATGCGTAACCCGGAATGTTGGAAAACTGGTAAAAATTAATTTGAATAATATGGAATAATCGCAACGCACACTGCAAACAATGTCGAGAATATTAATTCAAAGTTTTCATCAAACATAAGACGAAAAATATGTAATTAATTGTACTTAATATGAAAATAGAAAATTTTGAAAAAACAAAATTGAAAATGATAATTGTTGATTTTTTTTTCAAGAGCAATATATTTTTTTTATGATGGCACTTATCAATAGATTCCCGCTGTATTTTAATAATTTACATAACTTGAATTTAAAAATAAAAACGCGACTCATAAAACAATTTCGCACGCGCAATTACGTCGTAGGAGTGAATTTGGGTTGAATTATGGAGGTTTTACGCACAGGAACTGAATCAGGTGTGGGGATTGCATCTCCGGTAGTAAATTTCAGAAGTGGCTGAGGAGCAGCTTTATCTATTTTAGGTTTGCAAGTATTCTGCTTTGCCATTTGATAATCACCTGAGTCAAAATATTTCTGCTGCGTGAACAACAACAACCATTAGTAGTTATACATAGTGAGAAGTATTCATGACGTTATTTTTCCAATCAACTTACGCCTTTAGCTAATTTTTTTTGCAAAAATACCGAATGTCCGCTTCCTCTCCAATTAGATGGTAACTGATATTTAGCTTTCAATTTTTCTTCTTCAGCTTTCAAATCTTCATTCTGAATACACATTGTAAAAATTAAAAATTTTGTCCAATCAATGCATCATCTGCAAAATTGAAATTATACTTACTACAGGATTGTTTGGTTGAAGATCACTGGCCTGATTTCGATTTACCGCATCGGTCAAGTTTTGTGCATTACATTCCATCGTAAAGTTGGTTCGGAATTCACTGGGAAACATTATAATGACATCTATGATCAACGATTATTCAAGACAAAGCTATAGATAACGTATATCACAAAGCGTTTTCAGCATGAGATGAAAAGTTGTACAGTGAGAATCGAGTACAGGATAAAATATCTATTATTCAAAGTAGTCAGGATCAACAAATCTTGTAATTTTTCGGTCAATAGAATATAAAGCTAATAAGCTTAATCTTACCTTGGAGAACAATCAAAGCTGAAGGGCTGTGCTCATTTACAGCGTTCAAACAAAATGCTTAGATTTGTGATTAAACTTGATAAAATGGTGAAAAAGACCACAAAGGGCTCCAAAATTAGAGCTAAAGAAATAATGAAATGAAGACGACGTAAAATATCTTGAAATTTGAATGCAAAATCAAAATTCAAAATGAAATACAAAAACAACAAAAACCACACACAGTCACACACAGATAAAATATTTAACGGTTACATAAATAAAACGTGATGGGTGAGATCGGGTGAGATCAGCTGACAGCCGAGCGCCGAGCCACGTTTGCAGGTTGCAACCATGAAAAAATGTTGTAATAGTTCAACATGATTGCGAGAACACGCAACACTGTAAATTTTTCTAATTGCGAACGGCGTACTGATAATTTTTGTTTTATCTTTTTTACATCTGTCATCATTTTTTGTGTGTTGTTGAGTAGTTGGGTTATGTCTAGTTCTTAGTAATTAAAATAATATTAATATTGTTCGTATGTACTGCTCTAAACTCGTTACGGTTTCTTTCTACGAACAATCCACTCCAACGCTCCAACAGTATCAGTATATTGCAAATTGTGATTGTTCAGTTTGATAAAACACATTATTCCAAATACCAATATTGTTAATTTAATCTCATTCCGAAAGAGGTACCGCAATCATTAATCATGTTCAATTAGTATGCCATTTCTTTGCGTCTCTTGTATTTTTAACGTTGATTTTTTTCTACCATTTCGATATTTATGGATAACTATCAGAAAGAAATATGTGTTGAAGTATGGTATTGCTATGCAACTGCATCGTCCTTACCTTCAAAACCTTAATTGCTTCGTAAATTATCAATTACAGTTGCTTCTGGAGTCTTACTAACAGGTGAGTGGTATGAATATTTTATTGCAATTGATACAAATTGTATTATTTATTGATTGATATCACTCTACTTGACATGTATCTTTGGTTCGTTGGATTCGATAAGTTGGAAAAAACACCTCTGTGCAAACATTTTTTTTATTAAGCTGCTTCAAAATTGTAGTACAGTCAAACGTAACGAAGCACATAATGTTGCCAAAATTTTCTGTATTAAATAAGGTTGACATCAGCTTTTTCTTGTCGGTTTGTGGTTTTTGCCTATCTAACAATTTTCACGAGTTTTCATTATCCCAATTTGTGTTTAAAGCATCTTTCCATTCTTATCATATTTAGTGCTTTTCTTATGAGTTGATGTTTGATATTGGTAATGGTATGTAGTATACGAGTAGAATAAATTGACTAATGTTTAATCATTAAGTTTTTCTTTGTGGTAATGGAAAAGTTGCTGATCGTAAAAAAATCACGTGGAGCTGATTTTTACATTATTGTATATATTGATTGTAAAGATCTTATCGTAGTTGAAGAATTCTGTATGTTCGATTATCTGTTTTCACATCACTAGATGAAGTAATTATGAGATGAAAAGTTCCATAAGTTATCTCATTCATTGAGATATACCGATGATACATACCTTGAAACACAGGACCCTATGGTTTCATTGAATTTTATCATATGTTTACATGTTAACTTTATTTTTTTTAAATCAAAATTTCAACAAAGTTCTTTGAAATAGGTGTACTCGATTCCATGACTCATTGATTTAGTTACATGAAGTGTTATATTGTTTTGCTTGAACTTTCATGCTTTTTCTCGTTAGAAGCGCTTTTTTGACTGAACTGTTCAGTGTTATAATCGACTTGCACTGGATTCTTTTCCAATACTCTTAAAAGAACATACTAGTAAAATACTTTTGCAATTTCCCCTATTACTGTATGTTAATGGTAATGGGTTTTCGGGGTTCATTTTTGTCGATGTTTTATAAAATGAACTCATTGCAATATTTCTTTCGTAGGTTAGTTTTTAATTGAGTTGCAATTTGTGTAAACCAAATATGGGGTCCGTGATTTCTAGTAAGTTTTACTTGTCTTTTTTCCCTCGTCGTATAGTTTAATAATTAAATCGATGAGATCGTCGGAAATTATGATCATTCAAAAGTTGTTGATCAATTGTGAAGTTTTATTATTTTTAATTTTCTACCGGATGAACTGTTATCTAAATATTTATGTACGTTTTAGGTGATACAATGATTCCTTTGCCAAATAATTTTGATCTGGTTTGTTATCATGTCACAAAACACTCTTGGAAAGGAAAGTACGTAGTTGGTTCTTCATCATCTATTCTGTGTTTGAAACGATTACCTATGCATCCGTAATACTTTTTTATACTCGAATGTTCAGGTATAGCCGAATTTTTAGCATCGGATCTCACGGAATTACTACCTATAACTGCAGTACGTTGGAAATAACGAACAGATGGCTTTACGAAGATATTGTCAACGTAATAGCACAACCGCAGCAGTATGAATTTATTATCACAATTAAAAAAGGCAAAGATAAGAAACCAGATACTATGCGATTTTCAAGCGTACATCGGTCGCATATTTTATCCGATGCTTTAAAACACAGGCATCTGTTTGCTGGGAAACGAATAGATTTAAATGTAAGTTGGACTCGAATTATACTCGTTCGTATGTTCGTTTTTTCATCGTGTTTGTTCAAAGATTTTAAATACAGCGCTTATTGATTATAATTTCAATGTTTTGGAGATTTAGAAAAAAATATTTCGTATTATTATGTGTGCGTAAAATGTATGTTGTGTTTGGGAAGAATGAGGCGGATATAAAGCGTATCAGTTGTACTGAATTCCGTATCCCGTACAATATTGATAAATTATTTAAGTAAAATAATGAAATATGTCATCTGTAATATCAAATCTCTCAGGAATAATGTATTTTGTACGTTATTGCACCATGATCAACAAATAACATACAGAGCACTGACTATATTATCCTAATTAATATCGTTCGATTGTTTTTTAATTTTACGAAATGCGTTTAAGCCATACCGCTCCTACTAGGTAAATATTTGAGTTTTTAATAAAATAATAATATGTGAATATTTTCAGAGATATGAAGCTTTCAAGCATCACTGGTCGGAAACAAAATTGCCGGTCATGTTAGAAGTTACCCCATTCTCATTAGATCAGTTAGACATAACAACTGCTCAAGTATTAGCCTCTTATTGTTATAAAGACATTAGAGCAATACAAGATATGTCAGATGTACCGGATGGTTTTGTTATCATAATTGCACCGGATGATCGTTTGGTATGAAATATTCTGATAAACAAATAGTTTCGCGTTGGTTGAATTGCTGTGATTTATTTATTATCTGTTGAACTTTATTTTTGCAGCATTTATTTTCCTGCAAGAATAAAAGAGAAATATTTGGTAGAATTAAAGAGCAAGCAATTGCCTATCTTGCATTAGCAGTCTCATTTCCTCCGCAGTCAATTACATACGATGATTTCATTGTACAACGTTTTGGCCTGTTTAGGTAAATTGAAGATTTTACATTTATGATGAAATATTTCTTTTTTTATAAACTATTCTTTCTCTTGTTTTTCAAATTTCAGTGCTGATGAACATATTACTACTGTATCAGAGTTCACGGTTAATAAAGTTAAAACTTTAAGGCATACCGATGTCCAAAGAAGATTATTGTGTATAAGTGAAACTTGTATAATCGAGCGTGACCCTCAAACTTATAGTATAGTAACGTTAAGGCCATTGTCATCGGTTTTTGCTTTAATAAGAGATACTACCGATTCACAATTATTTTCTATCGAGTATTGCAATGGCTATATTCGAAGCTATACAGCTGCCCAAAGGTATGTTCATTTTTTTTTTCTTATAAAAATACAACATTTTATTTGATTTATTTTAAAATGGTTTAATCTAGGGATTCCTTATTGGCCACATTGCTGGATGGGGTACGATCTACTGGTAATCATAATGTGCACGTTAAAATGAATCTTACTCCAAGAGGTAAAAGATTAATACCATTCAACGCGTTACCCGAAGAAGAGGTAATTTAAAAAAATATATTTTATCGCTGCCTAGTGAGTTGTGTTTAACGTTTGAAATTTTTAATTTGCAGTTGGAGTTAACTCATCTGAAATTTCTATCCCAACCGCCTGCTAAAAAACATTACTCGGAGATAATCGAAAGGTTCAATGCAAATGTACCTTACAGTGGATTGCTGCACTCAGTCACCCAGGAGGTTTGTAGATACAAAATGAATTGATTGCTTTCAGTTTGAACGGTTCACTTGATGTTATTTTTTATGCATAGGGAATATTCTCCGAGAACAAAGAAAAATTGATCATAATGGCGCTGCAAGCACTAATGATTCGTGAAGGCGACCAAAATGAAATCTCTTTTCCAGAATTAGAAGCACAGTTTCAAGCGCTTAGACGCCTCGTCGCTTCGAAAGTAGGATTTTCAGCTTTGACGATGTTGACAGAGTGAGTAATTTTCCGTCACTCTTTATGAGAAATTTGTCACAGTTTCTTTCGTAGCCAGATACTAATCTTTTAATGTGATTATAGTTTTCGAGAAAAACTGGGCAGGAAAGTGACAAGAGCATTGAAACGTGAAAATGAGGCTATCACACATGCCGCCATCGATATGATCTGCGCTTTGATGCAACCTATGCATCAAGATTATGATCTACACCGTGAGCAATTGAATAAATCTTCATTGTTGTCAACGCAAGCTTTTTTAAAAGCTTTGTTGGATATGTGGGTTTCTCATATTGTAAGTCGACCTATTTTCCAAAAATATTTTTGCTCTTGGAGAGGTCTAAGTGTTTTCAATGATTACCGCAGAAAAGAAATACCGGAGCATTAGTTGTCGCTGCCATGTTGGATATGCTGACATTCGCATTATGTATTCCCTACAGTGAAACTACAGAAGGAAAACATTTTGACGCTCTTTTAGAAATGGTAGCAGAAAGGGGACGGTCTTTGTTTCAACTTTTTCAGGTAAAATTTCATGATTAATTTTAAAGGTTTAAACAAATGCGTCGATTGATAAGTTTCCAATTTTTTTAGCATTCGTCTTTGACGATAGTGAAAGGAGCGGGATTAGTGATGCGAGCAATAATCGAAGAAGGAGAACCCAGCGTTGCCAAACGAATGCAAGAATTAGCGTTATCAGAGGGAGCTTTATTAACTCATTTATTGTACTCGCTGTTTACTAAAGATGACGATAAACGTTTGTTGGCTCACAGACAACTATCTAGGCATTTGGTTGGTTTATGGGTGACAAATAATGATACAGCAATGGATCTTTTAAAACGCATACTTGTTAGTACTTTCATAACACAATGAGTAAATCATTTTTCGAGGGAAATTCACTTTCCAATGTTTAATTTTCTAGCCGTATGGATTATTGAACTTCTTGGAAAGCGATGAAGCTGTACCAGAAGATAGTCAAGGCGATCATTTGGTTACTCGAGATAATTTGAAATTAGCTTTGGATCATGCTGCTCGTAATCAGAGAAACCCTCATTTGATTGCTATTGAGAGAAAATGGCGGACTTTTGAAAAAGAAGTTGAAGTAAAAAACTCACCTTGTACCAGGAATACATGTATTAAAAGCAGTAGCTAATTCTACATCATCTTTTTCAGTCGGTACTATCACATTGGGGCACATCTCTCGGTTTAGAAAGACGAGAAAAGGAAGAGAGAATCAAAGACAGGCCTATTGTGTTGAGAAAACGTAGAGAAAGAATTAAAAGCGCATCGAACTGGCGTTTATTTTATTATAAATTCAATCAAAATCATATTTTACCCAGTCTAATTTGGAATCACAAAGTAAGTCCTGTTTTATTCGTACAATTTAATTCCGTTCATCTACGCTGATTTACGTCCATTTTACATTGCTATGTTTTAGACACGCGAAGAATTGAAAGAGTCTTTAGAAAAGGAATTGCGTACTTTTTCTGTCGACAGAGAAGTTTCATCTAACACATTAATCTCGTGGAATCACGCTGAATTTGAAATTCAGTACAATTGTTTACAAGATGAAGTATGCATCGATGGTTATTACTTGAGGTTGTTATTGGAGAATAATTGCGATTCTCTAATAAAAAATCCGTAAGTCTTCTGTTTCGATGATGTAATTGGTTTTTTCAAGCGCTAGCTGAATGAATTTCTTTTAATTACAGATTCAATTTTTTCAACGACTTATATCATCGATTTTTATTGGCTAATAAAGTCGAGTTGAAATGTTTATGTTTGCAAGCCATGACTGTAGTGTATTCTCAATATTACGAACAAATCGGGCCCTTTTCTGATACAAAATACATTGTCAGCATGTTGGAAAAGGTAAGGAGATTTATTTGAACCAGAAAAATTAATATTGACATAACAGTTTTAAGTCAACTTTATAGTAAATTTACTTTCGTAGAAGTTCATCTTAATGCCAGAGTACATATTATTTCGCGTAAACGTACATAACTTTTTGGTAGATATTTCATTACAAATACAAACGTAAACAGACCTATTGTAACGTTGACGCAACACACATGTAAACAATTTCTAAACGAATTTGTTTGAATGTTAGGTGCGAAGTATTTCGTTAGTATTGGAAAAATACCTCACTTTATCTTCGTATAATTTTTCCATTTATAATTTTAACTACTTTCGTTTATACAGTGTACCGATCGAATGGAACGAGACCGTTTGATATTGTTTCTGAATAAATTAATTTTAAATAAAGAAAATGCCAAAGCTGTCATTGATGCCAAAGGCGTCTACACAATTGTAGATTTATTGACATTGGCTCATATGCATACATCTCGGTATACAAAATTTAAATGTATTATTATTTTAAATGATCCTTTCTTTGATTTAATCTTATTTTTAATATTGCATGTGTACCTTAGAGCGGTGATGCCAGCTCAAAGTAACGTTATCGAAGCAGGAAACGATATGTTGCGTGATAATGAAAAAGAATGGTACTACGGTTCCGGCGAAGAACGTAAAGGACCGGTTACATTCACCGAAGTAATTTTTCTATAGTTTCATCTAATCATGTCACGTATTAGCTGAACTAATGTATAATCATTGTTTTAGCTTCAAGAATTGTACAAGACAAATGCTTTACACCCTAGAAGCAAATGTTGGGCTCAGGGTATGGATGGCTGGAGACTGTTACAACAGGTATCTCAACTAAAATGGACGCTGTTTGCCAAAGGAACGGCTATTTTAAACGAAAGTGAATTGGCATCTATGTTACTATCTATTCTTATTCGCATGTGTCAATTCTTTCCAAGCAGGTACAATTTAATGATATTCGAATTTACAAATAATGTTCTGGTAATATTCGAAATTAATCATTTTTGAAAAACAACAGAGATGGCGATGGCGCAGTGATATGGCCGATCCCAAAAATTAAACGTATTTTATCAGATGCGCAATGTATGCCTCACGTTGTTCAGCTGTTACTCACTTTCGATCCAGTCTTGGTAGAAAAAGTAGCCAGCTTATTGTGCGAAGTAGCCGCAGATAATCCAGCCGCAGCCAAATTCTACCTCACTGGAGTATTCTTCTTTATTTTAATGTACACCGGATCTAATGTTTTACCAGTAGCTCGATTCTTGAGAATGACTCATATTAAACAAGCATTTCGATCTGAAAACGTTAGGACAAATCTCAATGATTAATAACGATATTATTTTGTTAGTTGAGCGTAATATTGAAAAATAATTTTAGGTGCAGTCAAGCGAACTTATGCAAAGAAGTATACTAGGTCCATTGCTACCAGATGCAATGGTATACTATTTAGAAAATCATGGCCCAGAAAAATTTGCTCAAATATTCTTAGGCGAGTTTGATACGCCAGAAGCAATTTGGAACGCAGAAATGAGGTAAGCGGGAGTTTCTTTTTTTGAATTTTTCCCGATGAAAATATACATCATCATTTCTACGTATTTTAAATTATTTTATAGGCGGCTCTTGATTGAAAAAATCGCTTATCATATATCAGATTTTACTCCACGTCTTCGAGGAAATAATAAAGCGTTATATCAATACTGTGGAATACCTACGATTCGCTATTCACAACTGCAAGCTGAACTGTTCTGTAATATCTATTACCTACGACATTTATGCGATGTAACCAGATTCCCAGATTGGCCTATCACGGAACCGGTAAATTTTTTCATGTAGTAAAATCTTCATTTTCAAAGTTTCAAATTTAACCCTTTATTTGTTGATATAGGTGAAATTACTAAGAGATGTTTTGGAAGCATGGCGAGAAGAAGTTGAGAAGAAACCTCCTACTATGTCTGTAGACGACGCTTATGAAGCTCTAGGATTAGCACGAGGTCAATGTCATGAAGAACATGTAATCAGAAAGGCGTATTATAAGTTAGCGCAGATATATCATCCAGATAAAAATCCCAAAGGAAAGGTTGTTATTTGCTGCTGACTTGTTACCTCTTTTAATTTTTTTTTTATATGTACATATTATATTTATCACAATTACGAATTTAATAATGCATTTGTGTCATTTTTCGTAGGATAAGTTCATGATTGCCAACAACGCGTATGATTTTCTCTGTAGTCGATGTTCTTGGGTTGTTGATGGCCCGAATCCGAATAATATTGTTCTGATTTTAAAAACACAAAGCATCCTATTCCACCGTTATTCTACGGGTATGATTACTTGACGAAGGAAAAAATTGTAAATTTCTTTTGTTTTTAAATGTTTATCTAAGGGCTTCTGTTTAACAATAGAATTACAACCGTATAAGTACGCTGGATATAAGCAACTGATAAAAACAATCAGATTAGAGACCTCAGACGACCAGTTATTCTCCAAATCAACGATGCTGTTAACAGCTGCTACTGAATTAGCGTATCATACTGTGAAATGTTCTGCTCTTAACGCCGAAGAATTGAACCGCGAAAACGGTTTTGCTGTATGTATTTATTGTATTCCTCAGTTTATCTATGCATTTTTAGTTGGCCTGATTTTGATGGAGTTACGTTTTATTTATTTATTTTTTTCAGAGTTTATTAGAAGCGTATTCAAGATGTGTTTCTGTTCTCAACAAATCATCGAAAATCACAGATATGTCTGTACTGGTTTGTTCTCATTGCACAAGATGTTTCAGCGTGGCTGCTCAATTCTCTGCGTGCCGAGAAACATTCGTAGCAATGCCACAATTGGTATCTGATCTCGTGAGAATATTACGTTTTAGAGTAAGTACATAAATATTAACGTTTTACTCTAAACCTTAAAAAATTAATTTATAGATTATAATTTCATTCGTAGAATTTAACCAAGTTATGTTGCGACGTAGTAGAATGTATAATTTCGTTTTCGAGAGAAGGAATTCTTCAGCAACGACAAATCGAAGAGGGATGTATCTGGTATTTATTAAGTTTCTTATTTAAATACGACTACACTCTGGAAGAATGTGGCGTTGAACGTTCAGAAGAAGCTAACACTCAAGTAAGATTTAAAAAGCTGATCTGAATTTGCTCGCTTTATTCCATAAAAAAAAAAAAAAAAACGCGTTTATTCGTTACAGGAAGTACTGAATAAGTTGGCGAAATTGTCTGTAAACGCTTGTGCAGCATTAGGAGGGTATTTAGATAAAGAAATCACCACTCCCGTGAATGAAGTTGCTCGACAAATATTTAATCAACTGCTTACTCCGTACATGTCCAGTTTATTAGGAAACGATGATCCACACCAAGTAATGATGCAACTATGTTATTTCGGAATCTACTTGTCTTTTCCTTCAGAGATTAAAAACTATATTTTTCATATCGCTTTTGTCATAGTTATTGAAAATATTAACCAGTAACAGCGAAACCCCATATCTTATTTGGAATAACAGTACTCGAGCCGAACTGAATGATTTCCTCGATCATAAACGCAAAGAGCAGCGCAACTCGAAAGCTGAAAATCTGCAGAATATCGAAATTAATTTCTCGTCTCATACAAACGAATTACTTATCGGAAACGTATTTATTAGAATTTATAACTCTCAGCCAGATTTCATCATCGATGTAAGGTTTTTTTTTTCTTATTCAAGATGACCCGTTTAAATATTGGTATACAATTTTTTATATTTTATGTGTAATTGATATCTTTTTAGAATCCCAAACAGTTTTTGACCGATCTCATGGATTATATAAAGGACAACTGTCCTAAGCAAGGAGATGATGTCGAAAAAATAAAACGAACTACAATGGCACTACACGCTTTAAATAATCTAATTTCTAATACCCCTGGCGAGTATTTAAATTAAAATAAATTTTCCGAGCTCTTCAACATTATGCATTAATTCTTTTTTTCTTCTTTAAATCAGGTTTGGAGATATTATGTATTGGATGTTTCCCACTGTTGTTCTCTTTATTAAATAGTAAGGAATTTCAAGCAATTCAAGAAGAGGCTCTTCATGTAATTGCAACATCAACACGTAACCAAGAATGCGTCAATGATATCGCAGCCATCGGTGTGGTGGTGTATTTGTTGCTTGCCTTGTACTCTCTTCCCAGCGAACAACCTACGATTTTAATCACCCTTAGTGCTCTTTCTACATCTTCTACCATTGTGAAAGATGTATTGAATAGAGGTATACATATGCTACAAGTATTTTGTCCTGATAAAATTCTTTTCGCGTAGTTTTGTTATTAATTAAAAATTTTCACATTTTTTAGGAGGGTATCTCTATTTGTTGGATTTATTATGCAATTCATCCAATTGGGACGTGAGAACAAAAACTACGGAATTATTTAGTCGATTATTAAGCGATAAATTATCAGGACCAAGAGTAAAACTCGCCCTAGGTCATTTTCTACCCCATTCTATTTGTGAAACTTTGAAAGACTCGCCTGCTTCTGTTCTGTCATTGTTGGACAGTTGTCAAGAAAATCCCGAATTGGTATGGAATGATAAAATTAAGAAGAAAATTTATTCTGTAATACGAAAATACGCCAAAAGGTAATTTATATTTTTTTTAAATAATTGTGTTATTAACAGAACATTTGAATTAGTAAACGCTTTATTTTTTTTTATAGATTGTACGAAATGCAACAAAATGCTCCCTCAACATTATTTAAACCTCCGGATGAAGGTATATTACCTGCGGATATCACCAACGAGGTAGTTGTGGGTGGTGTATATTTACGATTATTTAACCAAAACCCGGGCTGGAATGTCAGAAGGCCTAAAGAATTTCTTAGCGAATTATTGGATGCGTGTCTTAATATGATGATCAAAGATCAGGTAGAAAAATACTTTTTCTCGAATTGGGTACAATGTACAACTCAACTTCAATTTTCGATGTGATGGTTGTATTAAAAAAAATATGATTTTCAGCATGAAAAATTGGAATTGTTCACAACTTCTGTAATTCGGCTACTTGAATCACAACCCAACTTGAGCGATCATGTACCATCTTTGGGATACATTCCAAAACTATGTTTACAGCTTTCATCCCATTCCAATTATAGTATTCCTCTTTCCGCCATTACAATATTACATCAACTATCACTCAGCGAAGTTTGTTTTTTACTACTTGTAGTAATTACAAAAGTTGAATAAACCATGATTAATAATCGAAAAAATTGTTTTCAGGTTTGCGTCAACAGTATATCTCAAACTGAATGTTTAGCTCCTATGAAACAAGCTATGAGGCAGTATAACGATATTATAGGTATCGCATCTGAAACACTGAGTCGTATTTTTGTAGGAAAAAAAGATAGTTTAGTTAAACAGGTATTATTTCTGATTTTGTTTATTTCATTATGGAAAGTAAATTTTTCAACTTGACGTAACTCTCTGTGTATTGTTATAGGCATTGGATGTTGAACTCATACCATTCTTACTACAATTACTTGACAGAAGACTAGATGGCGTAGAAAATAGCGCTCGAGTCAGAGCGCATATTGTAAAAACATTAAAAAACATGTCATACAGTATAACCTACGGGAATTCAGTGATAAATATTTTGGATAAATCGCCTATCTGGTCAACTTATCGTGAACAAAAACACGATCTTTTCATTTCAAGTTCTACTACGTTACCATATCTCACAGGTATTGATTTTTGTTTTATACCAATTTATTATATCGTCACGATTACGAGCTCTACTTAAAAATATTTTATTCTTTCGAAATTTTAGGTGGTTTGCCTACTAATGGTGGTTACCTGACGCAAGGAAACGTTTCGGTGATACCCAGTGGCCCGCCTCCATTAAATGATGATGAATGAATATTTTGTTTGTTTAGAATTTTTGTGATATTATATACTTGATATTTTTGTATTAATATGTCATTATCATTATCAATTGTATCGAGTTTCATGTCCTTTTTTGTATTATTCAGATATTAATGTATTTTTGTAAAAATTTGTAATTTCGATGTGTTGATTAATAAAATTTTATATTTTTAATAAATAAATTGAAAAGTTCATCAGTTTTTTTTATATAATTAAAAGAAGTGAAATAATGAAAGTTTTGGTTATAGTTTATTAAGTAAGATACCTATATCTACATATAATAAGAAAATTACAACGAAATTTATTCATCTTCGGCATGAAGAACAGAATGTTTGTACTTTCATCTTTTTTTTAAAAAAGATGAAAAATATTTAATAATAACAATAAATAACTACTCGTAGAATCCCTGTAGGAGCGCTGACTGATATAATTCAGTCGCCTGCAATGGCTCAATGGCTGCAATTCCTATCCTACTGTATGAAATTGAAATTTCAATATTTTTTGCAAACTTGGTCATATTTTTTTATTCTCTTTCTCAATTCTCTCTCTACAAAAAAGGACTCTTGTAAAATTTTGGTAAATGTCATAGTTTTTGAATTTTGAGTTACAAAAATAAAAAATGAGCCATCGCCACAAAATGGCGGTCCAGCATACCCCCTTTGGCCCCTTTTATGGTGTCCTACCACTGCTGGGCGCGTTCGCGTTCCAGAACGCGCGTTCGAACGGAACGGGTAAGATTTCTTATCAATTGAACGAACGCTGAACGGAACGGAAAAGATAAAATATAAAAGTTGAACGGAACGGAACGGAACGTTTTTTTTCCTTGAACGTGAATTTTGAACGCCGTT
>FIZV01059707.1:0-21986 GCA_900050545.1 Trionymus perrisii | reverse complement strand
AAATTTAAACGATTTAAATTTATCCAATTTTGAAAAAAAAAAAAAAAATGAAAAAGAATTAAAAAAAAAGTTGATTCAGTTTCTTTTTAGAAGTTATAGAATATAAGGGTTAATTTTGTCTGAAAGAGCACTCAGAAGTGGTCTGAGGGGGTAGAGAAGTGGGTAGTGGTATGGAAAAAATTCCACCTTTTTTCTCACAGATATTCGTCACTGTCAAAATATAACGCAAGCATTATTAAAATAGTTATATTAATAACAAAAATACAGCGTGTATAATTACACATTTTTAAAACACTTCGTTTATACCAAAACGAAGACAAAAACTTAAGACTAAAAAATAACTAAGTAGTATAAAAAATAATAATAATAATAGTGATCTTCTGCAAGAAAAAAATAATATCAAACCTTTAAGTCAACTAAGCATCTCATTTATTACCGAATAGTGCTTTTTTGAAATCTTCGTTAGTCATAGGTCTCGCACCATTTGTGGATTGGTTATCGCCGATTTCCATTTTATTGGAATTTGGATTTACTTGCAAGGCTCTGGGTACGAAGGAAAGTTGCGTTCTGCTTTTACCTCGCCTTTGAAGCAAAACAAAGGAAATTACAATTGACCGGAAATTAACGAAATAAACTCGAATACATTTCGTATACTTACTGCCCTAATTCACTTCTATTACCAGGACCGCCTCCTAGAGCGATTTCTGAAATAGTTGTGCCCTTCGAGGGTATCAATGAAGGGTTATTTTTTCTTTCTGGTGGATCACTAATCGCTACTGAGATTGGATTGTCTTCTATGATCATTCCATCGGTTTTAACTAAAGCGTGAGCTGCTGAAGCCTAAAATCATCGTGAAAATTAATAAAATGACACTATAGGATTTGAAAAGGAGGAGAAATATTTTTTAATGTTTATTACTTCATCTTCGAATTCCACATAAGCGAATCCTTTTGAGTGTCCGTTTCTGTATGTAACTATTCGTACATCTTTCAAGATACCGTAATTTTTGAATATTTTTTCAACTCCTTCTTTATTCATTTTAAATGGCAACCCTTAAATGAAAAAAAAAATGCTCGTAAATGATTGGAATGACTTTTCGCTTTTCTACATAAATTAAAATCATGTACCTACCTCTAACAAATAATTTATTTTTTTCTAATCCGGTGTTGAATCTTAATCCGGTCTTTCGAGTTTGTTTATCAGGATCACATTCTGAAACAAACATCGGTCTTTTGTTGACCGGAGTACGATCTTTCTTCAAAGCTTGCTTCGCTTCGTCCTGTAAAGAAATTAATTAATGAACAGAATCTACTTATATCACAAATCCTCGAACAGTAATATCAACTTACCCTTTTAGAAAACACCATATATCCAAATCCTTTCGATCTGCCTTGAAAATCTCTAACTAGTCTGAACTCTTCTATGTTACCAACATCGCCGAGAGCGTTTTTTACATCATCTTCGCTGACGGTAAAATCTAAATTGCTTATAAAAACGGTTCTATCGTCTTTAGCCGAATCATGTTCAACGAAACCAGTACTTGTTGAGGTTTCCATCGGTGTATCTAGTTCTATACAAAAAAATTCACAAATGGCAATCTGAGTGATGCTTACTCCAAAAATATTTCGTAATAAATATGTTGAAAATTGAATACGGAGCGTAATTACTTTTTTGTTTCGAAGCTGGTCCTTCGGTATGCGGAGTTGAGGTGGAATTCTTGACAGGGGATTTTTTAGCTGTCACGGCGCTCGTTTTGGGTGCAGGTTTAACAAATAATTTATCATCAGCGTTGGATTTCTTTTCTTCTTTAACAGGTTGTTTCTTTTTTTCTGCTTTTTTCTCAATTTTTTCTTTAGCAATGTTGTACTGTTTCATTCTGAAAATTTTTATTTTTCTCAACTAAACCGGAACCCATTATATTTGGTAATTATTATCGAGATGCTTACTTCTCGTCGCAAATCCTTTTACAATTCAGAAACGAATCCAGTGAGCCTTTCAGCGATTCGAATTCCAACCATAAGGTGATCACATTTTTAGGATATTTGGCTGCAGCGACCAAAGCAGTTAAAGCTCTTTCGCATAATTTTCTGTAATGTTTCGCATCGCCATATTGCCTACGCGCAACAATCCGCAGTTACAAACACACTATAAAATCCACAAACGCGATACCACGTATTACAATACTCTAGGCTGATTTCAACATGACCATCGAGTTGACAATACTTACCATTCCATGTTGATGTACTTGACCCAGTATATTATTGAAGTCTTATGACCAAGATTTAATATATCTGTCCATATTTTTCGGTATCTTTCCAAGTCTTTGGCAGTTTCAGCTTCGAATCGGGCCCATAAGAGTAGAATGTCACTTTCAGGATCGGCTTCTGTACCATAGTCTGTAAATAAAAATAGGCAGAATGTTGAGAAATTAGGAACTTGATTGTATCAGTATTTCGAATAGAGTTTATGAACTGAAGTAGGCAGCTTACATTCTGAGAGATTTTCAGAAGCCATGCTTAAAACTGCTCGTATTTCTTCGACCGTATTATTCCATAGTTTCGCATCTTCGGAAACTGAATTCAAGTATCTCATTAGGTAGTAAATGTACGAAAGCCAAAGATATCTGTAATCTTCCGGACTCGGATACAAATTTTTTAAACTTTTGTTCAGAACTTCTGTAACACCAGTACGAATTTGAATAAAAAATTTTAATATTTAAGTTGTTTCAAGAGAGGTTTCAATTTACCTGTGATTTCAGCCTTTTCTCTATTACTTCTTTCTAGTTCAATCATGTAATATCTCCAGAATGCTGACTCAGACGGGCAATTTCTCACGGCTCTGTGACAAAGTGAAAGAATATCTTCGGGTATTTTAACATTGGTAGATAAATATTGAATATAGTCCGACCAAAAAGACGCATTCAGAGGGTTATCGGTAATAGCTCTTTCGTATAAACATCGGACTCTGAAAGGATTATTGCCTCCTTCAGCAGGATTCTTTTCAAATTCCAGATATTTCTGGTAAATCGACAATGTTGCTTCAGTTTCGCTGCATAGCTACAAAAAAAAAACTTGAATTAACGCTAAAATAATTTCATAAAAAAACGTGAACGTAAATAAATTATTACTAGTGTTTCTTCGAAAGTTAATATTCTGCTTAGTTTTTCTAAGGCGTTTTTATACGAATTTTCCAAAGATTCTAAATCAACAAGACTTTCGGCTTCTTCTTGAACGATCCAGGCTCTCAATTCTTGATATGTGCTTTCCATATCCATCAACGGGACGCTTAGTTGTCGTCTCATTATCTCAGCAATTCTTTTCTTCTGCGTTTTAATAGCTTCGGTTTCTTCTTCCGAAGGATCGGGTTTCTAAAAGTAATAAAATTGTGTTTACATTCGTGTGATAATCATCCTAAAATGAAAAAACTTACTTTAAGCGACTGCAACACGAAAGTTTCCACTTCACGGTACACTTCCCACAACATTTTGCCTTTGGAAACATGTAATCCGGCTACGTTTAATGCACGTTCCATAACACTACGGGCATTTTCTATTGATAGAGCGCCGCTACTAAATTGTGCGTATTCCAACCAAACATCAATAGCTATAAACAGAAAGTAATAATTCGTATGTGTATGTAGTTTGAGACATTGGTGGTTCAGGAGTTCGTATGTTCAAGTGTTAATACTGTAACACTTACACATATAATCTTTAAGAGCTCTTTCGAATAATTGTACAATATGTTCTTTTTCTTCAACAGCGGTAGCTATATTCTTTTCATCTTCGATCCATGATAACCACATATCTAAAACAAAAATGAACTTTGATTTCATGGCAGAAAACTGCATCGGTGTTATCTTAGGAACACATATAATTACCAGGAGTAAGCGGATATTGTGCACTGAATTCTTCTCGAGCTTTTCTTAATTCTTCGAGTTCGCATAATGACCTAAGCACTTCTATTAGCTCGACGTATGCGTAGTAATCTGTACTGTCTTTGGCAAGCTATACGATATGGAAAAACAGCAACATAATATATTGTTCAGTAAAAAGTTTTTCATTTCATGTTTCATAAACCAAATATCGTTACCTTTTCTTGTAGCTTAATTTTCTTATCTCTCCATTCATTCTGTTGAGCGTCATCTTCATCGGAATCCACTTCGTCCGATCCTGCGATACTTTCATCAGAAGCTAAATCATCACCGTCATCTCCATCTAGATCCATTTTGCCATTAAGATCCTCCGCCATTATCGGATAACTCTAATTATTAGTCTTTCAAAATTAATTTTACCGGAACAATAATAACGAAAAGAAGCATCAAAAATTAATTCAAATATTAAATTTTCATTTTTCATTTCACAAGAGGGAGGACCGTTTTGGAGTAGGGGGTGAGGAGAGCGACGCGTGATACTATATTCACCCAATTTCGTCCGAACACGATGCGTTTTCCAATAAAATTTCGTAACTTGCGGTCTTGCAGTTGCGATATTTAATTTATGTATTTTGGAATTTGAAATCACGTTGAATGAGAAAAGAATTTGTTGCAGAGGTTTTGCAAATCACATGTACTGGCATTACTCTCTAAATAAATCTATGCAACCCAGATTTTAAACGGCTCAAATTCCATGCTATGAAAAGAAACGTAAAACACTGTTACGCTAGACAGACCCAATCAAGATTCAATGATGAATTTTAATACAAAAACGCAACGCCGATAAGGCGATTGCCGAAGTCTGCTAGAAACCGTCACCGTTTTCATAAATGAAAAAAAATGAAACATTTTACAAAAATAAACTAATATATTTTATTGTTACAAAATTTCGAAAATTAAATTACAACAACTCATCTTCACACCTTATGTACTCTCCAATATCGCTTTGATTAAAACATATCACAGTTAAAGGATCAGCATTTTTACAATCGGCCGTACTTTTAGCGGTAACTCCAAATGCCTGAAATAATGACACATTATGAATTACAAGTAAAAACAATTTTCTAGTATTCAACAGTCAGAATAATTCATTCTCACCAAAGGGACGTCGTTCATAGAATAAATGATTACACCTTGATATTGCGGCGTACTTTCGGTAATTTTTCCCAAGCCCGATTTCAGAACATTATGGCCATATAAAACTTGTTGTTCTGCGCTAGATTTTACCCATATTTTGTACTGAAATATAAAGAAAAATAGATTATTAATATAGGTACATATTACAGCATACCATACAGTACATAAATTGATCAAAAATCAACATACCTGTGCATATGGAGCGATATAATGTAAAGCTGTTATGTGCAATCTAAATTTTCCAGATTTAGTGAATTTACCGAAACATACACCAATACTAATTAATTTATCAGGATTCACGTTGGAGGCTTGCTTGAGGATATTTTCTGCAACATAGTAGACACGGTTCCTGAGCTCTCTGAAACAATATGTGCCATCAGGACGGTCAAGCAGATGTGTGGTATTTCCTCCAATACTGAAAATGAACAAAAGCAACATATTTCAAATAAGATCACATTTTTCATAAACTTTACAGATAATATTGACTGCTTACAGATGATAACAGTAACACATTCTACAACTATGAAACACTACTTACTACTTCGATAGTTTTTCAAGCAGTACTTTTGTATGGTCTTCGGAAAGCTGCCTCATTTTTTAATCTTCTTCTATATACTAAAAGAGACGTGGTGAACATCAAAGGAATTAGGAAAATACTAGCGCCATGAGACACAATTATACTGATATCACTGAAATCCTCTGGAAATCCTGTGAATTTAGAAAATCAGCACGCTGAAAGTAAATTTTTTGTCTCTCAGCTTCCCGATTTTAGCTTATAAGCCGAAACGCATTTTTGCGTTACGTCATCATCATTTGTTTTGATTATCGATCGAAGAAAATTACTCGTAAATTACGCGTCATTTAACATTTTCCTGTTTAAGTGTTTGTCGGTGGACACCACAAATTGAAATTATCTCTCAACGATAAATTAAATCGCGTTTGAGTCATCGTACGAGGTTAAATTAACGCTAATGCGCGTTTATTTAAAGAATTACACTTAATAATAGTTCATACCGCGATTGGAATGGCCGATGGAGATAAGTTGAACGTCGACAGTATAATATCCCGGTTACTAGAAGGTGAGTTTACTTCACTCAATATTCATAAAATTTGGATAATTTCTCACTTTTATTATTATTAAATTATTCTATCGTTGTTATAGTACGTGGAGCACGTCCTGGAAAATCCGTGCAATTAGCTGAACATGAAATCCGCAGCCTATGTATCAAATCCAGAGAGATGTTCTTATCACAACCCATCTTACTCGAATTGGAAGCACCATTGAAAATATGCGGTAATTTTGGATTAGTTTCATGTTATTTTAACTCTCATAACAGTTCTTCATATGTCTGTACTAATTTCAGGTGATATCCACGGCCAGTATTATGATCTGTTACGCTTGTTCGAATACGGTGAATTTCCTCCTGCTTCAAATTACCTATTCCTCGGCGACTACGTAGATCGAGGGAAGCAATCTTTGGAAACGATATGCTTGTTATTAGCATATAAAATCAAGTTTCCAGAAAATTTCTTTTTATTACGTGGCAATCACGAATGCGCCAGTATTAATCGCATTTATGGATTTTACGACGAATGTACGTATCTTGTCAAGTGTACGTTCTGTTTATTTTTATCGATGATTAATTGTTTTCTGTAATTGCAGGTAAAAGACGTTACAATATTAAATTATGGAAAACATTCACTGATTGTTTTAATTGCCTACCAGTTGCTGCGATTGTCGATGAAAAGATATTTTGTTGCCACGGAGGTCTAAGTCCGGATTTACAAAGCATGGAAAACATAAGACGTATCATGCGACCCACCGATGTACCTGATCAAGGTCTTCTATGCGATTTACTATGGTCCGATCCGGATAAAGTAAATACTTCACAACTTATTTATTTTCTCTTGTTGTGAATTTCTCTTCATGTTGTCAAATTTTCTGCGCAGGAAATTCCACGATGGGGTGAAAATGATCGTGGAGTATCTTACACTTTTGGCACCGAAATTGTGCACAAGTTCTTACAGAAGAATGACTTTGATTTGATTTGTCGAGCTCACCAGGTTGTTGAAGACGGATACGAATTTTTCTCCAAAAGGCAGTTAGTAACTTTATTCTCGGCTCCGAATTATTGCGGTGAATTCGATAACGCTGGAGCGATGATGTCGGTCGATGAAACATTAATGTGTTCTTTCCAAATATTAAAAGTAATTATTCTACTGATGTTGAAATCTGTACGTATTTATATATTATTTATTAACGTTATTAATTTTTTCCAGCCTGCTGATAAGAAAAAATTTGTGTTACCAATGCGACAGCAAAGTTCTGGAGGATCGGATAACGATAAAAAAGGACAAAATAAGAAGAACAAAAAACCACAATAAGAAATCTCCCAATATTAATGACGCTTTTTACCAGTTATAAAATTATTAGTATAGTTAGCTCTCCTACCCCTACCCTTTTTACCACATTAGAGAGAATCTACCACTAATTATGTTTTATTCGAAGAGTGAATTATTTTTTCTCTTGTTATTTTATATCGATACGAGATCCATTTTTGTTTTTTGGCGACTTCTTTTTTTTCGACGTTCCTCGTGACTGTGTAATCGTATGTATTCTGAAATGTAAATCTAGTCAAATGACGATAACGAATTTTTTTTCTTGTATTTTTCAATTCAACTTTGAAACATCCCGAATATGTGTGAGGCAATATGTATTTTTTCTCGGCTGTGTATATATAATGCTTTTTGTACTGTGTACGTTTTATCTTCATAAATGATAATCATATAATTTTAAGTAACCGCTTCACGGCTTTCTACCAGTGTTGTACGCTTTAATAATGTATCTATTGTACATTGCATTTGCATGTGTGATTCAAGCTTTAATTCAAATATCAATCATTATTACGAATTTTATGACGTAATTATAAGTGAATGGCCAATTTACAGCCGCAGCTAGCGTGTGAAACTAATAGCCTAAACGATGCATTTCTTTTCTATTGTTTAGAAAATAACGAATTTGTTTTTTCTTCTGAATGAATCTTTCCGCTCTTTTTAATCGGGATGTTGTAATCCCGAGCTTTTTATGAACACGTGTATGTGCTGGCACGTGGCGTTTTCCCAGTGTTCGTTTCTGTCTAGTGTGTTAAATTGTCGACTGTAATGTATTTCTATTTCATTCCTCGATTGTGAGTATTACCTACGTGTTAAAATGTATTGTATCGATATCGATGATCGTAAAAAAAAAACACCCTTATTTATAAGCACATTTTTTGTAGACAGTTTAGTCCAATATATGGAGTAATATTTCAACCATTTTATGTTTTGTTCTCGTATACTTTAACGTCAAGCCAAGTTAATGCTGAAGTTGGTTGCTTTTCGTGGTCTTTGTACTCGACCTACGCACAGAATTTCAAAAGTAAAATGAGCTGCAACCTATTTTTTTGGAGAAGAAAACCTCTCAATTTTTAAAAGAAAAACCCATTTTCACTTTCAAAATTTTTAAATTTTTAATTCACCACCCCTTGGGGAAAAATCGGGCTAGCCCTAATAAATTGTAAGTTACTGGCCCTGATGAAATAAAGATGGAAAAAATTATACTTCAAGACCAATCTTCGTTAATAAATTTTATTTTAAAATTGTATAATATTTATAAAGACTCGTAAAAAAACTGGCATTTTTTTTTCAACGATTACTTTTGCAATGAAGAAAAAAGTCATCAATAAGATGAAGTACAGGAACATTAACGAAATTAAATTATTAAAAATGTATCACATTACGAAAAAAAGTCAACGATCCATCAATTTTTCATATGAAATTCCATAAATTTTTCACTAACTTTATTCAAATAGAACTCATTCAGCCAATAAGGTATCTTTCTAGTTCTATACCAACGCTCCTAAAAATATTAAAGTTCGTTTTTAATTTCACGTCATTTAAAAGGTATAAATAAAAAATAATGTTTTACGTACTTAGCAACATTTGCAACAAAATCGAAATCAGCAACGCATTTATACCGAGGAGTCTCCAACGCTTGATTCTCGTCATTTCCGACCAAAACCAATAGTTTGATTTCGATCAGAAATCCAATCTGAAATAAGCCATTTAGAAATTAATACAGTGGAAAAGAGAGTTGAAAATAAATCATAAAAAATGTAAATGGTTACCTGAACGAGCATTGGGGCAGTGTAACAACTTCTTTTACGATGTAAAGCAGCATATATGTTCAAAAGTCTACTCGAAGTGAATCTTTTGGGTCCCAGTAACGACGCGACCTTATTATCCGTATTATTTCCATTAGGAATCTGGATTTTTTTCTTTTGTTTGGAAGATTTTATAGAAAATAATCGTCGATCGTTTTTAGGTGAAACGAAAGATGCTATGTATGCGGCGATTAGTAAATATTTGGCTATTTTGGGCAACTCTGTGTCGATAGTAAGCGCCATCGATTCCAATTTCTCTTCATAAGGATATTTACTGAAATAAAATCATACATAAATCGAATAAAGCCTAGTTTTTCAGATAGAGATGAAGAAAATAAATACGATATATTACCTTTGTGGAAATGAGAATACCAAATTATTAGAATGCATTTTCAGGTATGGAACAATTTTTTTATACAAGCCTGGAAGATCATTAGCCTTCAATTCCTCGTCATCGATAGGTTTTTTGTAAATCGCAAAAAATACGTCGACCTGAGCAATTATTAATTACAAATATTAATAAGAAATAATTATCATGTAATGAAAAAAGTCATTGCTCACCAATTGCAATACATCAAATATATCTCGATGAATGTGATACACACAGCTCAAGAAAAACATGAGAAAATTTCCAAATATTTCTGAATTATATTGCGGTCTAAGCAAAGTAATTATTTTCGACATTTCATCTGTAGAGACAATAAAAATTAGTAATAGAATGAAAATAAAAATATGGCCAATTATCACCATGAGATAATATCAATCGAACCTTTGGTGTAAGCAGGAAAATACATTTTGTTGACATGACTTCCGAGAGTAGATACGTAAATTTCAGGACGACGATCGATAAAAATTATGGAGAATGTGGATGGAAAATTCATAAACGCTTGAACGTAATATTCACCCAAAGAGCTACAGTTTTTAATAATCTAGAAAAATAAAACTACTCAGAAGTTTGAAGCAGAATCAAATAATTTAAAACAAGTTGAATTTACTATAAAATCACATCCGGATTGGTCAGGTGATATACATTCGAATCGATTCATAAATCCAATTATATTGGCACATTCCTTCTCTTTAGGTTCTTCTGTAAAAAAAAAGTATTCGAAAAGTTGGTACTGTGGAATAGAATTGCTTCATAATGAAACTATCCTGATTCAATTTACCTTTCATTAATTTATTAAGGATTGTTTGAAAGAGAAACCGAGGATGGTAGCACTCTTGGCAATCGACAAGAATGTAAGTTTTACCACATAAATCCAAGAGTTTCTTGAGAACAGATGTTTTGCCAGTATTGGAGGGTCCGTGGAGTAGAAAGTCAATAGTTGTCTTGTTATCCTGTGAGTAATAAATGAAGAGAGATTATTAAGAAAATGTAATTTAGATATATTTCGTTGACTTACTTCTTCTGATATGAATTTATAAAGCGAATTTATTTGAATCTCTCGACCGGGAAATTCTTCCATCACCTTGTCCTTTACACTCGTATCCATTTTTAGGCAACTTTATATTGAAAATTACACAAATTTAACGCAAATATAACTTATTCGTGATCAAAGAAGATTATTATTCATTTTCCCGCCATTGATAACACCGATGATAACAGCAACAGTTGACTCGCTAATTTCAATCGGCAACTCTACAGTAACTTAGAACTTGACGTTAGTTTTGAATGATCAATTTTCGTTGGTTTAATATTATATTAGAAACACTTATTCTTCAAACAACTTTAATTAAGGAAACCTTTTTCTTCAGAAGAAAATTCAAAAATCAAATTCCATTATCAATTTTACGTCGAAGATTCGGCTTTTTGATGTAAAAATTTTGCTCAGTTTATTTTCAAAACCGAACAATTAATCCCTATTTTTTCACTATTTACGGTGATTTTGAGTTCAAAAAAAGAACAAAACACTTACATATTAGTTATTTCATTTAAAATAAATCTTGATTTGTCATTTAATACGGAAGTAAAATATTAAAATATCCAAAAATCTAAATCTCCAAAAATCTAGAACGACACGAACGACTAGAAAAATCTCATACAATCTCGTGTTAAGAACTTTTCACAATGGCTACACTGACAAAAAAACGATCAATGAAATTTTCTCATTCGTGCGTTTGCTTAAAAGTCATCAGTGTGTTCTTTGAATATACAAAAGATGGAAATGTTTGAAATCCCTTTCGAGTGTTTATTACTCAATAAACATTAAAATGGAGTTGAAAATTATAATAATTGATTAATTTTTAAATCGAAAATAAATCTAATAATCGCTAATTACTACTCAATCAGCTATTCTTTTCTCAAATTTCTCTCCAGATTACGTCTTTCATTCTAATGCTAGGTAACACTGGCAGCGGTAAATTATGATCTTTTCAAGTAGCATGCGTGTTTATCGTGTAATAAAAATGGTAAAGTTTGCCGTTTTACATTCTCAATATAAACAAAAAGTATCACTGTAACGTGTTAATTATAAAGTTCGCAATTGTTAGAGTTAATTCGTAGATTCAGTTTACGTTTAGTGTCAAACTAGATGCAATAACATTTCGGGTCGCGTTTATCGAATAATTCTTTCAAAAAGTGTACTTTTACGATTTTTAAATTTTATAACACAGTCACACACTACAATAGAATATCGTTATTAGGAATGGTTCGCATAGCATCTTTCCACCTGTTTCTTCAGTAACCTGGTGAGTATTTTTTTTTTTTACAATTTTTCCATTAATTTAGTAAAAATTTTTTTATTCGAAATTGTAGAAGTATCTCGAACACGCACGTTGTGCTAATATCACGTACATTGTAACTCTTCAACGACAAGTTTTTTTTTTATTTAATCGTAATCTATTGATAAGGAATTATTAGGTAATCAAGTCTAGTTAAGTATAAGAAAAAAGTCTAAAATAGAATACACAATATAGTATTCTTGCCCTCGTATTCTTTTAAATTTAACATTGTAGGTAATTAATTGACGTTTTATGAGCAAGACCCTCGATTCGATTACATAAGAATAAAAGAAAAATGATAAAGTAATTACTCGATTTTAATTACATTACTTACCTCTTAATTATAGAGAAAAAAATCGAATTAACGAATATCTCTATTACTGATGCAGTATTAATAATACTTTGTATTGCAAATTTTATCTAATTTTTTTTTTTTTTAATTTGGTTTAATTTTTTATCTTTCGTAAACCAGTCATGCATTATCTAGAAGCTTTTGCGAAAAGTGGAGACCAACTTTTAAAGATAATTAACATTAATGAACTGGAAAGATAAATCGCCCGCTAAAATTTATTTTCTAACCAATCGTGAATCGTGTCTGGGTGGAAAAATTCCTTATTATTCTTTACTCGAACGAATAGGGTTTTGTTTGCGTCGTTGGTCGTTACGTTTTGGAAATTTTCAAATGTAGGCCAAGCACGAGGTGGAAAGGCAACAGGCAAGGCGTGAATTTCGTCAGGGCAGGATCGAATCCGTAGGATAATATTTTCCCTTTTAAAAACCAAGGTGATGTTTGCTGTAGAGGAAATGAAAAATCCACCATTAGGCATTGACGGAATCGCCTCGATAAACAGGAAAATTAATGCGATGACATGATTTAATGGTGTATCGGACCGTAGCTATTGGTTGGTCAATTAATTATTACGTATTATTCTATCAAATAAAAACAAAATACCTACGTCAAAGATGATACACAATACGTTAAATAGTTCGCACAAATAAGAAGATATATTATGAGAAAAACGTCTGCCTACGACAAACAACTCGACTAGAAAAATAATTAAAAATATGAATACCAAGGCCTCTTAACACCATGTTTCGTTTTTTTTTTTCAATTTAAAAAAGCTTTCGAAAGGAAATTATTCGAGAAATCTTCGACGCTGCTTTAGAAGCTGGAATCAGCAATTTCTTTCATTTTACAATTTTTTCGACGCGACGACGTCGTAAAATGGAAATCGATTTTTATCCCATTCGCTCGAATTATTACCCAAATAGAACGAATTTATTAAAAATATAGCACATATTTTGTTCTTGCACTTCGGTTCCGCTTTCGAATCAATAGAAATGTATTTTTCAAAATATTCGAGACATATAGATAAAGTGCCCAACGCTATACGTGCATCTGCCTTATTTACTTTCCATTTGAAATAAACGTAATGAAGTTGAAATGGGCAAAATGTTTACTTCAGATAGAAAAATATCATTTTTAAAGTTCATTTATTTGGAATAATCGAAAATTCGAAAAATCGCGAGAAAAATTCTCATCAACGGCTTCGAACTCATAAATAATATAAATCGAAGAAACAGGTGCATTTTCCAGTATCATTTCTCAAGTACTCGAATTTATGTAATTACCTCGTAGGAATTTCTTTCTTTCCATTGTACGTGCAAAAAGGGCAAAGAAAATTTATGGTTATTAGATTTGAGAAGCCATTTAAAGAATTAGACTGTTTACGTCATATATTTTCATTTTCAATTTCGCACTCGCTTATTGTCATTTATCAGTACAAATGAGAATGTTAATTTTGCCAAGCTAATTTTTATAAATTGCCGAGTTCCTCGCCCAACCCAACCCACGTCTGAATTCATTTTTATGTAGACAAGCTTGTATCCAAACCAATCGATTTGAACACGTGATGGAAATTTTACTCGAGTACGAAAATCGTGAGAGAAATTTTAAGCAAATTTGCAGCTGCTGACGAAAATTTGCTAAGGTTTAACTTACGCTTATTTATATTTTATTCGTTCGTATCAGCTGAATCGAATACTTTGCTTTTTTCCTACCCTCTCGTGTTATTATCCTCGGACTCGTCTGGAATCATTAATGTTGTAAAAATAAAGCCAAAATGTAACGAAATTGGTAATTAATTTTTTCTCGTTTTCTTTTACGGATGTGTGAACGGATTCGTAAGCGACTGCAAAAAAAACAATTAATTCGTTTTCTTAGAATAGTGGAAGAAAGGGCGGAACTGAAGGGGAATTCATTTTGAGAAATTTTAAACTCCGAGTCATCTAATTTGAGATGTTTTCCCTTAGGTAACGAATTATTATTTCGTTGAAATACGAGTCAATTAGGTATTTCATTAAGGAGGAAAG
This sequence comes from Trionymus perrisii, assembly GCA_900050545.1. Taxonomy (NCBI): domain Eukaryota; kingdom Metazoa; phylum Arthropoda; class Insecta; order Hemiptera; family Pseudococcidae; genus Trionymus; species Trionymus perrisii. Next base: position 7,623 of record FIZV01059707.1, on the reverse strand, counting down.
AAGCAAGTAGGAAGTACGTTGCTAATGAATCATTCATTCATCTGTTTTACGCCGCCTCATCATCATCCTTCGGTTAGGATTTTAGTTCGTGATAATCAAACGTTATTAATAAAACAATTCAGAGTCAACTTACTTAATAATTTTTTCATCGGTGAGAGTGATTCGAATCAAATCAGATTTTTATAGTTAATCGTATAAATGAAGCATTTAAAAAATTAATCAGACGTTGTTGAATGATTTAATCGAGCTCAGAATTCTTTCGATTTTATTTATTCATATGATTCAATCATAAGAGATGATTTTGATTGGTCCGTTGACGCGTTTTTTGAAATTTTTTTGTTTAAAATAACAAATCGTTCAAAATGATTTATGATTTGTGAATTGATTCTTTCGAATTCATCCATACTTTTCTCAAATATGAGAATGACGAAGATTATCACTTTTTATAAAAATTTTAAAGAACTTAATAAAATTATTTTTATTTATTTTGTAAAAAAAAGTTTGAAGTAGGCAGCTGCATGTTTCTTCTTCTTCTTTTCTTTTTTTTTTTTTTTGAATAAAAAAATAAAAAAAAAAAAAAAAAAAAAAAAAATGTTTAAAAAAAAATCATTGATATTGAAAACTTTCGAACTCCATCTTGAATTTCTCCAAAAAAAAAAGTAACCTAAGACCTGGCCACTAATTTTCAAGCATTTTCAACAGTGATGCGTCGAAGATAAAAACCAAAAATTTCCGATTCTAATTTTTTCCAACTCAAATAGTGTATTATAATACATGCACCGAAAGTTAGGGTTTTCATGACGAGCGAAAGTTTGTCCTAATGCTGGTTTGTAAACATATACTTACAACGATACTTTCAATGCCTTCGAGAAAATCAAGTACTTTCATGTAGTAAAACGGCAGTGTCAAAACGTACTTTCATTATATGAGTAATGAAAATACCATTTTTCCAACTAAGAAAAAAAAATTGATGATTTTTTTTCAAACTTATTTTTTCTTTCTTGGAAAAATGGTATTTTGAGTTGAAAAAATTATAAAAAATTGGAATCGGAAATTTTTAGTTTTTATTTCCCCCTCCCCCTGCCCCTAGAATTTAACTTCGATGTGTAGTCGAAACGTAAGAACAAAAATATTTCAACATTATAACTCGAAAATCCAGTCACAAAACAAAAGAGTCCAGTCGTTCGAAAATTCAGAAAAAAGTAACATTTACCTAGTTGATTTTTGGAGAAAAAAGTAACAAAAAGTAAGCAGACTCGAACTGAAAATAAATTTCCAATTTCAATTCCAATTCTGTGAGAAAAATAGAAAAGTTCAACTACTACGGAACCGAAAAATCCGTAGTTGACTTTGAAATTCCACAAAGAGTTCGCTCAGTCATCAGCTCAACAAAAAACAAAAACAATTAATTCAAAAAATTGACACAAATCGCGAATTTAAAAAAATTTTGGTATAGAAAATTTCGCATCCTTGAATATTTTCCAACTTCTTAAATTAACATTTTTTTTTCAATATTCTTCATGCTTTTACACAATTTCAATTTTTTTTTCAATCTTTTCATTTTCATCTTTTCTATTTTTTTAAATTTAATACATTTTATCTCCATCCACCCGTAGTTATTATCAAATCAATCGAAATTGTTTTCAAGTATTTTTTTTTCAGAGGTTTCATTAATTTTAAAACAGAAAAAACATTTTCTTTGGCACAGCTTATAAAAAACTCGAGCTAAAAACACACTCAACTGAACTGGAACTGAAAAATAATTACCAACTTCAATTTAAACTCTGCGAAGAAATAGAAAAATTAACTCCAACCGCGGAACCGAAAAATCCGGAGTCAACTCCAAAATTCCACAAAGAGTTCGCCCGATCATCAATTCAACCAAAACGTTTACAGAAAAATTCGCACCGCGTTAACTTTTAAAATAGACAAAATTCGAGAATTACCAAAATTTTTGATTTTACAAAAATCTTCCACAATGGTGAATTTTTTCTAAATTCTTAAATGGGCATTTTTTCAAATTTCAATATTTTTCCAGCTTCTACAAAATCGCATTTTTTTTCAATTTTTCATTTCTTTTTTTCCTCCCATTTTGGTAATCATTTTTTTATTCTATACAATTCATCTCCATTTAGTCATGGAAATTTTTTCCAAGTATTTTTTTCAAACGTTCTCTAAAATTTAAAAACTCTAAAAAAAAAATCCAAAACACAGCTCTTGAAAAACTCGAGCAAAAACACACTCTACCAGAACTGACAAAATAATTTAAAATTTCAAAACCCCCTTTTTGGACTCCGAACCTCCACAAGACTTCACCCAAGTCATCATCTCAAAACCAAAACATGGGTAGAAAAAATTCATACCACTATTATGACAACTTGCTCCATTCCACTTTTTCATCATTTATTTCCTCTTCTGCAGTCTTCACCCTCTTCACACATCACAAAACGATCTCTTTTCTTTTCAATTTAAATATACTAAGTCACAAGTAGACTGGGAGAGTTGGACATGGACATGGACATGGACAGTTTATCAAAACGCTGCTCTCGGTATGCGCATTATTTTCATCTTTTTGTTTTCATGCCTATTGTGTTATACAAGTTGGCCATAGATAGGAAATTTGTTATACTTAAAAACGAGTATTTTTCAGACAGACGAGGCTTAGGTACATTCACGAGTAAAAAAAATAAGATAGAAACAAAAGAAAAGAAAAAGTCGAGCGTGCAGAGTGGAGTCTGCATTTATCTCCACGATACGCATAAGAAGAAATATTTTGACAGTTGAAAGAAAAATAGATTTAGGCGACCGCGCGCGATATTGTTACACATACTTTCGAACAAAACGTCAATATCGAATATTTCGCATTAATTATACACTCTAGAACTTCGCAGTAAAACTGGAATAACCTCGAGTAGAAATTTTTTAACCAAATTTAACGCCTAATTTGGCGAAACAGTCTTCTCAGAAGGAAAGCAAATCCGCTCTGGTGCTTATGGTTGCATTTGTGGGGTGCGCGAATTACGATTTTTTTTTTCTCTCTTTCTACGCCATATTAAATACTCGCTCGTTCGTTGCCTTTCCCTAAGCGATATTATTGCGAGAAAATGTATCTTTATGAATGCCAGATTCCTAAAGCAAATTACCTACGCGCCATTAGTTGCTTCGTGCGAATACCGAATACCCGGCGGACGTGATTATTACGTAAATATTTTGATGATTGTTGTAATTAAGGGTGGATTGAGAATATTTTTTTCTACGTCTTTAGCTTCTTTTCCTTTCGTGTTCATTTGATTTGGCATACTTTGATGAACTTGCTTCCTCAGACTTTCGATCGTCAAATTTTGAAGAAAAAAAACCTAAGGAGTCGAAACAGTGTAAACTTGTTCACGAGAGTCGTATTATTTGTCAAATTTAATAACTCGACCAATTCGGAGAAGCAGGAAGAAATGGGAGAAAAGATTCTCACAATGGATGCATTTCCTCAAAGTACCAAAATAACTTGATTTTGACAAATTTTCACAAGCAGTGTTCAATTTAGGGCTGATTTTGAGAGGAAAATTTTATCCATTGAGAATTATAGAAAGCATATCAAATTCTGCTCACATTTATGCCTTTTCATCCCTCTTCGACAGAGTCTAGAAAATTTGACAAAAATAGTGCAATAGAAATGAGGAAAAAAAATAAGCAACCATTCTTCGGAATCAAGGAACAGTTCCTCAACACTGAGTGATTATTCCCAAAAGTGGGAATAATTACCCAGTGGTGAGGAACTGTTCCTTGATTCCGAAGAATGGTTACTCATTTTTTTCCTCATTTCTTTCAGGAAATATTGCAATAAGTAATAAATTGCATTTACCTAAAATTGAGAACCAAACTTGGGTAGATAATGTTCGATCAATTAAAATAGCACGAGAAGATGAAAATATTATTCAAACATGAAAAAATTATCAACTGAGTAGATTTGAGTAACATTTGTGAAAATCCAACATCAATTTTATTTCGTATTTAGAGCTAAAGGATGTAATAAGAAAGGCTCAAGTCAAAACAGTTGCTAATCATTAGAAAGGGATTTCTGAACATTATAAAGAACACAAAAAAGCTCCAATCATTCGTAAGGGGATGCTCGAATAAAGCCAGGCCAAAAATCATCACTTAAAATTGAAAACTCAATTAGAACGAAACAGACCATAAATCAAAACTGCCAAATTCGGCCAAAGAAACCCGATAACATATCTAGATGCGGAAACTTACTATTGGATAAATTTAACGCCGTCAAATTACTATTGAATCCTTCTTCCGATTCCAAGACTTTAATCGGTCTGGCTTGTTTACGTCGAGACATGACGATCAAAGCTTGATCTGGGCCAATATTATGGGATCTCGAAGAGCGAAACTGCGACAAGACTTATTTCAGCTGATGGTGTCGTTCAGTGCTGGCCAATACCAATACATGATGGTGAAATTTCGGCGAACCATTACACGAAAGGCATACTGCACACAACACTGCGGCCGATTACAAGTCTTTATCTACGTTTAGGCGAATATACCTTCTGATTAGAGAGGAAATTTTTTCATAAAATCGCGCACACTTGCACCGCCAGACCAACATAACCGCGCGAAAACACGTACACAAAACTCAGTTCGAATTTCGTTTCAACAGCAGCTTTATTAGCTATAAGGTCATCGAGAACAGCAGCATCGACATTAAATCATCGTGATTGCTCGAAAAAGCAACCATCGAACGGCGAGATAATCAGACGGTAGTCGAACGTGCTCATGAATCGAATCGGTATTGAAAAAAAGATCCACAACACGAGATCGCGCGCGTTTCTACATGAATAATCGAAACGAAGAAAATCGTAAAAATTGAAAGAAGAAAAAAAGAAACCGAAAAAGGACGAAAAATAAAACTCAAAATAACAATATTATGATAACAAAACGATCCGGAAAAAAAAAGAACTAAAATGAAAAGAAACGATAATGAAATTAGAATTTGAAACTCAAACAAAAAATCAAAAAAAAAATTAGTCCGCGTGAGAACCAAACAAACGCGTATACAACGTCATATTTTTATTATCGTTCGCGCAATTATTATAAAGGTGTAATATGAAAAATATTTACAGGCGCGCACAAACACGCTATCGAAGTTCGACTACAACGAGTTAAACTAACGTAAATTCATTATCGGTATTCGTAGTGGTAGGATGACGCTTCCCGCCGAAGAAAGCAACCTAGTACTTCTTAGCGGCCGCCAAAACACCAACACTTTACGAAGGCGTGTCCGTCCTACACCAATAACGCGATAATAAAACTCCGGAGTGGGGAGTCGTGAATAGCGAATGCAATCGCTTTCAGGGGTAATAATTTCTCCTACACGAGGTGCATCTCTTTTGGCAGCAGGACACCGATAAGGCGAGGCATGAAGCGACGCTGCTCTCCACGTAGGTAATCGTAATATATTTATCATCGGTATTCCATCTATTCAGCAATATCGACCGAAGGTGTTATTCATTTTTTATAATTTTGTGAAAAAAATTATTCCTACTTATACATTTATTTCGATCTCATCTTTGTTCTGATTCACGTTAGTTTCGGTGACTTCATTTACATCATCTTCACTATACAGTTTTGGGAATTGGGAAATATTTTCCTATATTCGAGGAATAACTCTCATATTGCCGCGATAATTCCTATATTTACATAATAATTCCCGTATTTTAGGAACAATTCCTATATTTTGAGAAATTATTCCTATATTTAGGAATATTGCTCAAATTTTGGGAACGAATCCTAGACTTTGGGAATAATTCTCATATTGTTGTGTAATAATTCCTATATTTTGTAGTTCACTCTTGTCTATTAAAAAAAAAAAAAAAAACTAAATTTTTTAAAAAATTTCCTTATTTTTTTGTTCCCCCTTTTTTTTTAAAAAAAAAAAAAAAAAAAAACTAAATTTTTTAGAAAGCTATTTCATCTGCTGTACTCCAGCTTCCAGATGATAATTATTATTTGGTAATTGAGTTGCGGACTGCGGAGGTCATCCAATTCTTTTGACGACTTGCGCCCCAATTTTCTCGCGCACCTTACTCCTTATTTTTTGCACCCCTCCTCACTTCTTTGCGGCTCTCAGTCACTATGAAAAATTTGTCTTTCTCCCTCGCATTTATACGTAAAGTAAATCAACATTATTTGTTACTTGTAAGTAGCTTAGAAGTTAGAAGTACGTTAGCAAAACGATCAATAATTTTTTCATTATTAATATAAAACTACCGATTCGACAGAAAGAATTAACATCGCAGCAGTGTTGCCGATTTCGATTTATGATGCCCGAAATATCCGGAAAAAGGTTCAAAAACTTTAGAAGGATCCAGTTTTCTAATTTTTACAAGAAAAATTTTAAAAATGATGAAATTTAAAATTTGAATTTCTCATATATTTTTTAAAATGATTTTTCAAATTTTATTTCAATAGCACATTTTCATGTTATTGTTTTGAAAGTACTCTTCAAAATGGTTCCATCTGACCGAAGAAATGACATTAATTTATTTGAACAATGAAATCAACCTTGAAATAATAGGAACAAAAATATTTCAAAAAAGTAAGAAACTAAACACGTTTTGAAGTTGAACTATAAGAGTAATGTCATTAATTGTCATAACTTCAATTCTAATTCTAATTTTACAATTTATTATTCAATAAAATAACGAAATTGAATTTTTTGTAAGTCCCAAAAAATATTCTAAAAATACTTCTCCATTTTTTTTTTTTTTTTTTTTATGATTAAAATCACTTAAATATCTGAAAAACCTACATAAAAATTTGGAATGTCCGGAAAAATATCAGATTTTTTCAAATTGTTTATATCTACTCGAACTAAATGCATGTTCTGCAGTGCAGCTAGTTACAGGTAGGTAAAGTAATTAGGTAATTAATATTTTAATTAAAGCTCTTAAAGATGAAAACGTGGAAAACTGAGAAATGATCAGTCGAAAAGGTTTACAAAATCCTCTGGCAATCAGTTAAAAGGGGGGGGGGCTTCAGCGATGGATAGAGCGATGATTTTGAGGTAATTTCAAGAGTTGGATTGTGATGATTTCTGAAAGGGGGAGTTTTTCCTCAAACATATTCTTGAGAACTTGGTCCTCAAGAATACGCCTTCTTAGCACCTCTGTAAGGTAAGTACCTATTTGGAAAACACTACTGTTCGAGTAAAAACCAAAAAATTTCTGCTACAATAATTATTCTTAATTTAAGAGTTCCAATTTAATTATTTTAGTAACTCATTCAAAAAATTTCAATATTCTTTGACAACAACGCAAACGTTGCAAACAATTTTTTAGTCAGAGCTGTCAACCCATCGATACCTAAACCTAATCTTGAAAAATCACTAGAAAACTCTAGATTCAATTTTCAAACTATTTCTAGCATTTCTCTGTGCTGAAATCAACCATTTCCTTCAGTTTTTCACTAGTTTAGTTTCATTCCACCCCGCTCTCCCCGCAGGCTCCTTCTACAGATCCAAATATTGGTACTTATCTATCCAGTTAAGAAATTCAAATTTAATGTTGTTTTTTTTTTTGTTTTTTAACAGCAGAAAAAAATTTGGAGAAAAAAATGTTACCT
>FIZV01059680.1:0-13444 GCA_900050545.1 Trionymus perrisii | reverse complement strand
TAAACAATACAAGTGGTGCAGTTCTTCAAAAATGTGATTTTCGATTTATTCCATAAAACGCAGGGGTGTAAAAAAGGGGCGGGGGTTGTGAGAGCAAATTGGGGGAGTCCTTAAAAGCTGTGGGGATCTCGGTAACCCTGAAACAGAAGATTCTAAAACTGGGGGAAAAAATTGAATAATCAAAATTGAAAAAAGACGAAAAATTCACTGGAAAATTGTACAAACGGTATTTTAATAAAAATTTAAATTCCAATTAGGTATCTGAAAATTTGGAATGACTCCTAATGGATTTTTTTTCTTTTTTAAATCGAACAAAATGAATTAAAAATTCAACCGAATTTTTTTTACAAAATTTGATTTAAAAATGAAAAGAAATAAAAATTTATACAGTAAAAATTTGAAATGGCAAAATTTTTTTATTCTAAAGATTTATTTATGGATTTTTATTTTATAAATTTTTTGAATAATTTTTTTTTTTTTTAGTTTAATTTATGATATAAAAATTAATTAAATCTGAGATACAAAGTGAATCTGAAAATTTTACCCACAAATTTTATTTGATTAAAAATTGAAAAATAGCCTGAAAATTTGAATTGACTAAAAAAATAATTTATTTATTCTGAAGTTTTAGTTGAAATTTTATTCACGAAAAAATTGAAAATAACAAGTATGAAAAATCAACCTAGGTAAATATTTTTAATGACCGCTCAAAAAAAAAAAAAATCAAATCAAATTGAAAATTTAATCCAAAAATTTTACTAATTTTGTTTGACTAAAAACTGAAAAATGAAAAGAAAGAAGAAAAATAATCCAAACATTTAATATTATAACTACATACTTACTTGAAAAACAAAAATTCAAAACTCGAAATGAAAAAAAAAAATACCAGAATCGTTTTGCAAATTCTACTGAAAAATAAAAATGAAAGAGTTGGTAACTAAACTAAAAAATTTTAATGAACAATTGAAAAAAATTCAAAGTTCAAAATTGAAGTAAAATCGCGAATTTAGCCGAAATTTTCGCTCACAAATTTTATTCGACTAAAATTAAAATATTGAAAATAAGCTGACATGAAAACTTTTCATGACCACTTTGAAAAAATTGAAGTAAAAAAAATTATAAAATAATTTAAAAATTGCGAGTGATTGCTTGAAAAAAATTAAAAATTATTGAAAATTTAAATTGAATTGAAATGAAAAATATTCTCCAATTTCAATGAAAAATGAAAGTAAAAAAAATTGTTAATTGTGAAAGTTTTCAGTGACCACATGAGAAATATTTTAAAATTGAAGTTAAAATATTAAAATGAAAAATTCATTCAAAAATTTTACCTCCCTTTATTTGACAAAAAAATAGGTAGGGAAAAGACTGAAAAACCAACGAATTTGAAATGAAGTCTAAAAACTTTAAAAGTTGATGTTAAAATGAAATAAAAATTCTATCCAAGTTCGACTGAAAAATAAAAAATAAAAATTGAGATGAAATGGAGAATTACTTACTCTAAAATTTTACTCATAAAATTAATTCAACTTGTATGGGCTAAAAATCAAAGTAGGTATAGAAATGAAAAAAATTATCTAAGAATTTGAATTTACTGAAAAATGAAGAAAATGATAAGTTGAAAAATGAATACGAAAATTTTACCCTCTAATCAAAACGAGTACCTATACGCATTAATTTTACTAAAACATGAAAATAATATTTTTTTCCGAATTCTAAATATTTTGTCAGAAATCATAATAGGTAGTCTACATGAAAATTTGTTCATCCAACTTTTGGTATGGTTCTGAAATTTCCTGCCTTCAACTCTAATAACATATTTATATTAAAAACTTATAAGTTGAAATAATTATTCATTTTGGAAAATAAAAACGAAAAGTTTCTAAAAAATTTATCAGTTAGTTTGTAATTTTTATAAACATTTGAAACAAAGTTTTCTTCTGTCGAATAGTTTTCAAATATAACCCGTAAATTTTTCAAATAATAGCACAATTTTAATTCAGTCTATAAAGCAATTTTTAGAGCCACGCAATCTACTCCAGCAACTTGTCAAAATATAGGTCCCAGCCATCCTGTCCTATAAACCAATAAATCTGTCCGAACTTTCAAAATAGATACACCGAAGGCATCTAAATCAAAAAATACACTGTCTAGACATTTTAACCTTCTGTCTCAATGGGTGGAAGTGAAGAACCAGACTATATTCATCTGACCTCCAAAATGAAAAAATAAACAACAACAAACAAACAAAAGTTGTTGGAATGGCACATTTATTACATTTTTTACATCATAGCGAATATTTTTCGATGAACTTTTCTACGTAAGCTAAAAATTTTTCGTTATCAGCGTTATTCCTCTCATTCTGTAATTGCGAGGTACAAAATAGGGTAAACTTATTGTGTTCAAATTTCGAATATACGTCCCAGCGGTATACTTTTCCACGGATGATTAGTTTTTGGTAAGCGAAAAGCCCATAGGAGACCAATTATTGGAAATGCGATGTTGTTATCAATATCAAGGGACGATATTTCTACTCTTATCAATTTCATAAAAAATTGACTCAACTTTTTGTATGTAAATTCAAGTAGGTTTTGGTATACACCTGTTTTTCTTATTTTTTGTGATATAAATCGTGAATTTAAAAAAAAAATAGAAGGCAAGTTTCTTCGCAAAGTTCTTTCAAATTTCATACATTTTAGGTTAGAAAATTAAAAACTAGTCTGCGACGTAATATCGACCTCCCTAAACTATTAAAAATATTTTCCAGTCGTTGCGGAGCCTCAAGCCTTGGCCGCATTTTCCCCACAATTTTGGAAATATTCCAGAAATTGGGTAACTTGTTTAAAAAACGAAAAAAATTAATTCGAATCAACTCCCGAATTTATTTGGGATAACGTTACAATTTTGCCGAAAAGTAATTCGGAACATTTTCGCGAACGAAGGATTCGCTACTTGAGAGTGAAAATATCATTCGAATTCAAGTATTAGGTTTTTTATCTTTCAACTACGACTGTGTTTTTTTTTTCGAGTGGATTTAACCGAAAAGTGACGATAAAATTAGCTCGGAAGAGAGACGACTGCGATTAGATATTCCCTAGAATGAAATTAATTCGTAGTTGACGTTTAAAATATCGTTATGAAAAGGTATTCGAATTAAGGGTGAGACTGAGGATGATTGAAGCTGAATATTAATTTTCGTTTGTCATCGGGGTGCTCTCTGAAATGATAGGTATTAGTTTGGATGGCTGGAGCTATAGCGACTTGTTTGCTCTCGCTATGCTTTTAATATAATTGAAGCAGACGTGACATTGACTAAAGGTTTTATTTTTAATTACAGGTGAAAGAAATAAACAGCACGTTATCGACGTTGAAATCCTGCTGGAATTATTACATAGAAGGTAAACTTTCGCCGAGTTATAATGGTAAAGAAACACCTCCACGGGCATGTTCGCAGAATAACGACGTGTATAATATAATGCATTATATCGTCGACGTTGATTTCCTTCCTAACGAGGTGCGTATATTATGCAGCAGCTTGGGTAGCCAGCTCGGTGAAAAATATCGTATATGTAGGTATCTTACACGTTTTGCTAGTTCGCTGAAAAAGAAATGAGAAGGGCTTTGAAAAAATACCTGAGCGGGCTCGTTTAACGAAAATTCAACGCTGGCTTCAAAATTTATGTGATTAATGAACGACCTTGTGTATTTTTTTTTTCTACAGGGTAAAGATGTGGTTTTAAAGGATACATCGCTGTATTTGCCAGTTCCCAAGAGCTTGAAGAATGCGGTATCTTTGCAACTATTTCACGATATAAAAGATTTGTCCTTTTCGTCGCAGTATTTCAAAATAACCGCTATGGATTTAGGTACATAACTTTACACAAGAGCTTTTACACATATAAAGCTTTATATAATTCAATATTTACGCAGACATGGTTAGCTTTGAGTCGAAATGTATACCTACTACCTAGCCTAAAAGGTATTAGTATTTAACGAACATATAGGTACACGTTTTATTATTTACAGGATTGAAATACGCGTTGTTCAATGAGTACTTGGTACATGACACCAAATACATAATGTTAAGCTCGATTTTCATCGTTTTCTGTATGTGGATTTATACGGGATGCGCTTTCGTAACCATACTCACCATTACGGCGATATTTTTCTCGTTGGTTAATGCGTATTTTATTTACACGTTCGTCCTCGGGCTGCAGTTTTTCCCATTCATGAATATCTTGGCGATTATAGTATCGTTAGGTGAGATAAATGGGTATAAAAAACGCATGGAAAGTGATAATGTGTATAATAATGGGTTTCTTTTTGTTCTTGGCATAGGTATCGGGTCGGACGATGCGTACATCATGTGTAAGGTATGGGATCGAACCAAGAAAGAAAATTCACATTTATCTAAAAGCGAAATAGTCCAATTGGTTATTAAACATTCGGCTGTGGCTGTATTCGTGACCACTCTGACTACGGTGGCGGCATTTTTATCGTCGTATTGGAGCTCGGTTACTGCTGTACGATGTTTTAGGTGAGTCCGAAATGGATTTCAAGTTCCAGGGCAAATTGGGTTATTTCATTTCGAGTCGAAGTTGTATCGTAAAGTTGGTCTGGGCAAAAAATACGGGCTACGAAAAACCGTGCTTAGCTTCTTTCTCTCTTAATTCGATAATAAGACGAGAAAATGTGGTTAATTTTAATTTTTAATCATAGTCATTCTAGCTACGTCGCAAAATAAAATGTCTTCGACATAAAGTTGCTTGTTCGTACTAAACAGAGTCATTAACTTCATTCTACTTTTTTAATGCTGAAGTATCGTTAACGATGCAATGTGAGCAGGAAGGGGTAGGAATAGGATAACTCGATAGCCAATAAAATTACGTCGAGGATAAATTTTTCTCATTTTCTCGTGTTTTTTTTTTTTTTTGTTCGCAGTATTTTTGCCGGTTTATCGGTGCTGCTGAATTTTGCATTTATGATAACGTGGATACTGAGCGGAATAGTAATATCGTCGGAATGGCCGTATATACCTTTAATACACTGGAGTTTCTCGCGCGACGCGGACGTCATTTATGAGAATATTTTAAACGTGTAATCCACGTTCGATCATTGTATAGTGTATTGTGTCGAGCAGCACCATTTGGCTTTGATAGCCGTGCTAGGATTTGTAAGCGTATTAAGCACGTTTTCGGTGTTATGTTGGCCTAAGCTGAAGGTGCCGGATTCGTCCGAATTCCAGTTATTTGAAACGAAACATCCGTTCGAGCAGTACGATTTAGTTTTTCAAGATCGGTTTAGGTTTAGTCACGCGTTCTCGGTGAGTGTAAAAGATGTTAGAGATGCGTGGTGTTTTGATTTTTAGATGATTTATTTACATGAGTATTGCAGGAGGAGAACATGGATCAAAAATTACCTCTCAGATTTGTATGGGGTATTTTACCTGTGGATTCTGGGAACTATTTGGATCCTTTATCCAGAGGGAAATTGCATATGGACCCGAAATTCGACGTGGCTGCCAATGATTCCCAAGAATGGTTGTTGAGATTTTGTCGACGATTACGGATGCAGCCTTTTTACCAACCTACGATAGGACCTACGTTGTCGAATTGTTTCATAGAAACTTTCAAAGATTGGATGACTCGTAGCTGCATTGATGCTATCGATGGGACAAATAGATACCCTTGTTGCGAAAGTGTCGCATTCCCATATCCTAGACGAGTATTTAACGCTTGTGTTCTCAAAGCGATGTCTAGTCTGTATAGGTGAGTGTTATAATAATAATTTGACCAAGTTTTAAAGAATTATAGTGTAATCGGAATAAGAAACCGACCACTCTAACCGAAATATTATCAATTTTTTCAACCTTTTGTGCATGCAAAAATATTTATGAAAGTAAAAGCTAAAAAAGTTGCACAGTTGCAAAAATTGACGATTTGAAAGTACTAATTATTGATACTTAATTAAATTCAAGATAAAAGAAAATTAAAATAAAAATCAAATTTCATTTGTAAAAAAAAAAAAAAAAAATGAACAGTAGTTCATCTGTGATTATGTGATTATAGGTGGCGTTAGTGAAACGTAATAAACTAGCGCTACCCCTACTAGGTAGAGTTAGAAGGCAATCAATCACGAAATGGCCGAAACGTGGTTTGGTTTTGCTTTTGTTATTCGCGTCGTGAGCTATTTCGATTGTTAATCTAGTAATTTAGGCGAATTTTATGAAAATCTTTGCTCGTAAAAATGATTTACGTTGTTACCGTTAATCGTAATCTCCTTCACCGTACTTATTTGATCGGTGTTTCATTTTCGTAGAGTGGATACATACTTGGCGTCTGAAGTAGCCGGACCAAGATTCTCTAAAAATGTTGTCAATAAGAAAATTCCTAAAATTAAAGCTATCGTCATTGAATTTAATTCCAACCAGTCGTTTACTACCTCGTTCGAAGCGATGAATTCGTTTTACCAACAAGTACGTACTTGGGCGTTCGCTTACTTTTAGGGTGTAATTAAACTAATTAAAATAATACAAAATGTGCCTAACTAACTGATTGTGTTTTTGTGTATCTCAGGTGGATACATGGAGCCGAACCGAATTCAGCACCGCTCCACCGGGTTTGAAAAATGGATGGTTCGTTACATATTTGGCATTTTACGATTTACAGCGTACGCTAACCCAAGACACCGCAGTATCTATTTTGATATCGATGTTCGTCGCCCTAGTCGTCCTTTTCGGTATAACGATTAATATTCCATTGAGTTTAGTCGCGATATTGACAATAACGTGTATCATATTCGTATCGGTTTCGACGTTAATAGTGCTCGGTTGGAAATTGAATATTCTAGAATCAATAGCAATTTCGGTAGCTATCGGATTATCGGTTGATTTTAGCTTACATTACGCGGTGAATTACAAAATATGCGCGAATAAGACTAGTCGTAAATCGTGTGTTATACATTCGTTGTCAATGATGGCTACCCCTTCATTAATGGCTGCCATAACCACCGGAGCCGCCGGATTGTTTATGTTACCTTCCGTCGTCTTACCGTATATTCAAATTGGTATTTTTTTAATCGTTGTTTCGGTAGTGAGTTGGATTTACGCGACCTTTTTCCAAATGTCTATTTTGTATCGATATGGTCCTCAGAATGACTACGGACAGTTTTCTTTTCCTTCTAAATGCTTTATAGTTAAACTTATTCGGAAATGGTGCGTTGGTCAGCCGTTCGATGGCGGTAAATTATTTCGATCGTTGTTTCGTCGGTGTAAGTCGTCTAATCCGGTGTATTCGGTGCACGAAATGGATAACTTGAGTAAAACGAAGAAACCAGACAACGAACGACTCCGGTCAGAAAGTTTTAGTCATTTCAACGCTCCCAATCGTATGAATAGATCGACGCGAAGATTATCGTACAGCTTGGAACAGATTCCTTCTGGTGCCAGTTCCGTTACGTTTATCCATGACGACGAATGCGACAGGAACAATATGAACACGTATGTAGAAATGTAAACTTACCCTTTTTTGTAATATGTATCTTTGGTGTTACACGGCTTAGACTTATGTGTTGAGATGAAACTTCCAACTTGAAGTGAGATATTTCCACAGATTGATCTATTGCAAGTATCCACAATTCTTGGATTATTTTGTAATTTTGGTTTCTGTTTTTACCACGGGTTTTCTTTGAATTTGAATGATACTCTTCTTGATTTTATCGTTGAATGATTTACAAATGTTTTACAGACAGATTATGAAAGTGTGGGCTAGAAACCCTGTCCCATTTAATCTTGGATTATTTTGTAATTTTGGTTTATTTGAATTTGAATAGATACTCTTGAATGATTTACAAACGTTTTACGGACAGATTGTGTAAGCATGGGGTAGTAACCCTGTCCCATTTGGAACCATGGTAATCGTATTTGTACGAAGAGAGAAACCTTTTTCTATCCTTAGCCATTTGATCTTCAACCACGAGACCTTTTCTCTGTTTACATTTTTTCTACAATTTTTTACGATAGTTTTTGACATAGTCATGAAGTCTAAAATCTCTGAAGAAACCATGTTCTGAAAGTTGATCATCACTAAAAGTCACTACAACTACTTCTTCAACAACATCGCAATCCATTATTCTCTTTTTATTAATAGAGCAAAATAGTTTTTACGAATTACGAAATTTAAAATATTGTCAAAACTACCACATAATCAGTTCCAGGTTCCATCAATAGTAAACAAATAAAACCAATGTGTGATGCGTTTTGCGATAAGGGACCTTGTAGTGAATTCGATTTTTTTTTATTGTGGCTTTCGGTTCAGTTTTTCACGAGGAATTCAGTGGTGCAATCAGATTTACCCTATGGTTTATACTTTTTGCTCCACAAATTATGTGAATAGCATAATAGTTAAATTCAAGTTTTAGGAAAAACGCAATAAAGATTGAAATTTATACAAAAAAAAAAAATACAATGCTGTGTAAAAAATCATCCAAGCGGTGTTCCTTATACAAAAAATTACACCCAGAACTCGAATTTTTCGTTGAAATTTTTTTTTTCAATTTTTCTATACAAAAAACGCGTAATGAAAATAAGGGACCTTGTGGTGATTTTCTCAAAAATACACCTAATTTTTGCAGTCTGAAGTTGAGAGTAATAAATTTGTTTTTTCATTTTTTTATACCAAAAACATGTGATGGAACTGAGCGACCTTGTGGTGTTTTCCTCAAAATGCACCCAATTTTTGCAATCTGAATTCAATTGAGAGTAATAACTGCACCTAAAATGATCAAAAATAAATCATGGGTTTCTGTTCATGAAACCTTTATACCATTCAACTGTTGCTTTTTTTCTTTTTGCTCAATCTTAAATTTCACAATGACCCAATCGTAAATTTCAACTTCGTCAACACCTGAAATTTTGAAATAGTTTTATATGTAAGTGTAAACGAAGTTTTTAGTTTTATCAATACACAAGTGTACTTACTTTCAATCTCTGGTAGAAACTCAAATCAGCAACATCCAACTTTTCAACCAATTTTTTTACATCGTGCATTTTTTCAGTTGAGCAATTATTCTATGGTGAAACGATATGAGGTGTACTAACTGGAAGTTTCTTCTTTTTTTTGATCATATCACAACCAGGTTTTACTTTTCTAGCTGGGACCGTTTTTCCTTTTTTGGTGCTATATTATTTGCCATCTTCTCTATTTTTCTTTCTTTTGGCCTTTTTTGGGAGTTACTTTAATTTTAGCACAACCACTGCATCCAACCGAACCATCTTCAGTCAGCCTTAGCTAGTTCAATTCTAACATCACGACACTCAAATTTGTGGAGAGATGATATGTCGCATCTACTCTCACAATGATATATTCATATATGGTTTTGAACACCAAAGTGATAATACACAAGCATGTAAAAAAATAAAAAGTGCTTCTTTTATTATAATAAAAATCACAACTTGTGTTCAACTGACATAATGTAATGTAGGAACGAAAACAAATAATAATAAAAACAGAACTTGATTACGATTAACAGAAAACAAATATTTGTTGGCTTTTTAACTAAAAAACGAAATACCAGTGTAGCACACCGGTGACCTACACTCGCTACAAATGCCCCATAAAATTTTCTGGAGTTACAGATTTCGAAAATTTTCTTTACTACAAAGTGAGCAAGAAAACTGCCCGCCAACAGGTGTGCCCCACGAAATCTATATAATACAGAAAATCAATTAAACATTTTCTTCGGATTTTACCATTTAACTCTGTCGCACTCTCTGTATCTATCTTTCTCTTCAGAATATCTCTGCATACTCTGACAGTATCATTGTTTAAGAAAACGCATTTCCCTTCTACTCTTCTGGCTCGATGATGGCCCTTGTCTATCGTTCGTTCAATCTCGTTGAGGTATTCATAATATCTCCAATGGGCACGCTCTTTTCTGTGGTATTTTAATTCTTCATTCAGATCCAATCGCGTTGTTGACGCATCTTTGTGTGTTATCAGCGGGCAAATTAATAGCCTTTACGTACCACGTAGATTCAATAATGTTAATATTGCTGCGACATAGTACTCAATTTTCTTCAAATTTGCATTTGTACTTGCCGTATCTACGTCTGCGAATGATGATACGATTCTTGCTGGTGTTTTAGGTAAACAAGACAGGTTCTCGTATAACGACCTCGTCACATTCTTCCATTTCCAATCTGCTAATTTTACTGCAAATGTGCCCTTTTGTCTTCACATATATTTTCAATATTGATCATTACACTCAACACTAAACACCATACTAGTATGTATCTTCGAACTTGTTGGAAACATCCATTCAAATTTTTTTCCCTTTTCCATTTTGGATTCGGTTCCGGCCAGTTTTTCGATGATGGTCGATAATCCTTTTATGCCCTCTAACAAGCGTGCTATACCTGTTACGGCATTTTTCAGCCATTAGAATATAGGAAGCATCTTGAGATTTCATCATTTCCGCATCTGCTAAATTTACTACAAATGTGCCTTTTTGTCTTCACATATATTTTCATGATCTAATGATCTAACTAGTTCATTGAGTGTAATCGGGAATAGTTTGGCTGCCATGCACCTATATTTCATAAAATTGACGAAAAATGCTACGGGGATTTAATCGGATTTAATCGTGTTACATAATTCACTTGATAAGGATTTTTCTTCGTTTCTTTCATTATTCTGACGTAATCCGACGGCAGATTAATATCTGTATTTTTCACCTTTGCGCCGATACATGCATGCACATTGTCCACTCCCATCTGGGTATTGGGTAGCCATAAAAATTATACAAAAAGTTATGATAGATCCAAAAAAATATTGAAAAACAACTGTGTAATTGTGTATCACAATTTTATACATACCATTCAACACTAGATAATACGTTATCTACTCCTGATGAATCAAGTGTTACTGGAACAGACTCATCACCTCCAATTGTATTACCATCAAATATATTCAACACTAGATAATACTTCATCTATTCTTGATAAATCAAGTGTTACTGGAACAGACCCATCACCTTCAATATTGTATTACCATCGAATATAATTTAATTCTTTTCTGTTTTTGGGCTTGAAGAAATTTCACATTCTAATTCACCTTCTGATTTTGAAAAGCAATCGTCAGACTCCGCTTCATTTCCATCCAAAAAGTTCAAATAAATGGTTTATGAGCCATTTTTGACCTATGTCTAGTAAAAAAAAATTGCATAAATTTCGTAAAAATCACTTCACATCACCATATTCTTTGGTATCGTTGTTCTGTCGATCTCAAAGGTATCTTTGATCTCTTTTTTGGTGTCGGAGGTACAGATCGAGGACAATCTGAGAGAAGCTTTAGCTGCCGTTGATAACTTCTTGTATTATAATTCATGTATTAGAACGAAAAAAGGTTGATACGCACTATTCGTTCTTGTAAAACATTCAAATCATCAAGAAATACCTAGTTAACAAAAACAAAACTTGAAATTAAACAAACGTTAGGTCTCAAGTATTTATGAAAGTAAAAAAATGCAATTATAACCCCAAAGTTCAGAAATACGTGCAAATTTAAAGATAATTAGAATCCGTATCTTGAGATATTTATAATATATTGTGTTGCTGTCAATGCAGTAGTTCCATTTTTGTGTTTCAAAAAAATGGGAGTAACCATCCGTTCCAAAAGGAAACAATATTGGATATTACAAGGGGTCATAGTGATGGGTTTCACTCACTTTTTGAAGTGATCCACTTCTTCCCAAAATGAAGATTATGTTTTAAAATGAAAACTGAAATTACAATTGAAAATGAATGAAGACCCATCTTCAATAAGGATATCTCGTTTATCGTGCAATTCACCACTCATTAATACAGAAACTTCATTCACCGTAGGTGCATTTACTCGTCCTTTATGCACATTCGGAATGTTATTTTCTTTGATTATTAATTTTCACATCGTCTATGTTACTACCTGAATTATTAATTTCATCGTATGCAGTTTTGAACTGTTTGACATATTTATTATTCGTATGCAATCTTGAAGTTGTTTTAATACGTTTGGTTCCACAATATAATTACATTTTTTTCTCCTTTGTGCTTCTTCATCACTTTGTCCATTACAGTAAATCTGTAGGAATTTCGCTGAGGAATCATTCGTCAATGGTGTTAGACTCCCAATACGATGATAAAATTGGCCTTGTATCTGAATTCTGAAATGTCGGCATAAATCCATTACGAATTTTGGTACAGCCAATAGACATCATGCAAACAGATTTTAAGGTACCCCAACGCTTAAATAATGTGTCCTGACACGTTCCTTGGATGTTCCTAACTGGTTAGCAATATGTAATTTGTGTAATTCGGTAATCAGATTGGACCAAATTGTCCACCAATTGACGATGGCGAGCATCTGTCACTGAAACAGGTCGTCCACTTCGCACACCATCAGCTATATTCGCTTTACTGCACTCGCACTTTCAAAATTTAATTACCCAACGATTCACAATATTACTTCTATCCATCGCCTTGTTCCCATAAATTATGCGTCGATTGAAGAAAAGTGAATTCATTCTAGTTTTGAATTTTACATTTTTTAATTGTTCACCAATTGACGATGGCGAGCATCTGTCACCGAAACAGGTCGTCCACTTCGCACACCATCAACAATATTTGATTTACCGCGCTCGCACTTTCGAAATTTAATTACCCAACGATTCACATTACTTCTGTCTATCGCCTCGTCCCCATTAATTATGCGTTGATTGAAGAAAAGTGAATTCATTCTAGTTTTGAATTTTACATTTAAAGGGTTTGTGGTGAAAACAGCCTTGGTCCAATGGTGGTAACTTTTCAGGAGGGGGAAAAATGTTGTCACGAATATTGCAAGTGGTGCAGAGTTAATCAAGTATTTGAGGAATATTTTACAATGCTTCAGGATTACGATTATGATTCCAAATTTTGCAAAAAAAAAATGTATTAAATTAGAGAAATAACCATTCAAAGTTTGTCTTCACTTGAAAAGTGTTTGGACTATGGCTGTTTTCATCACAAAAAATAAGAAAATGATACCTAACAGAAGTGTGTTTAGTTACAATCAAATTTGCATTGTTTTGAATGTACAGATCTGAAATGAAAAGAAAAATATTAACCACAATAAATCTGCTTTGAAAAATATAAACGTTCATTATGGAAAACCATTATTGTTATCAATAACATCACCAGTGAAACAAAATTACATTTCCTCTGATATTTAACGAACATTACAACAAAATTTTCGGCCCTTTGAATAATTAAAAAACGCACACAAGGTATGAAATAATAATTTTCAATTTTCTTCACCGCTACTGTTATCTTCATTTTCTATTTCAATACTGTGACTTAGTCTCTTTCCCAAAATGGATAAAGAGAATCACGTTGTCGAAGACACGAAAACGAATAGAAAATGCGAAATATAAG
>FIZV01059668.1:0-12743 GCA_900050545.1 Trionymus perrisii | reverse complement strand
ATTGTCCTCCAATTGCCAAGGCAGAGGGTATGCAGCACTTTGGGAAATGCTCTATGCGCGTGAAAAGCGATTAATCGCACTGCGGTCATTTTGACCAAATTTCAGCCAATACTCGCACTACGGTTATTTCGACCGCGGTGTGGTGCAAGTAATGGACCAATTTCGGTCGAAATGACTGTGTGCGAGTAATGGAAATTTAAACTAATGAATGGTCGAAAAGACCGTGTGCCAGTAATGCTGGGTTTAATCGATTTCGAATAATCAATAAGTTATATTTTAACATCATTTTTTACGATTTTATGACGGTTTACAGAAAGTATTCCCAAAAATAAGTGGTCGGTGAAACTATCCAAATTTTCAACCCAAGGCGAGTCTGCTCTATGTACGAGCCGCTTTTCGAAATTAATAACTCACCTTATCCGTATGCACTTTGATTGATCCGACATTTGTAGCACCTACAGCAACCATAGAAAAGAAGCCGTGTTTCCATTCGCCAACGTAAACGGCTCTTTCATTTAAACTAAACAGTTCTGGGATGAGCTGAGCAATTTTTGGATGCACGCTTAATAATTCACCTGGATAAAGAGACACGTTAATGATTATCAATTTCATTTCAAGATACCTTATCGATCCTTCTGGATAACTTACAAACCTTGAAAATGTCTTCTAAATTTGATTTTCAAGTCGGCCGGCGAATGGAATCGATGATAATCTCCCGGAGCCAGGTACACAACGAATTGATACAATTCGTTATCCTCGTTATGCAACAGCCGTTTCTTATACTCGTTCCAATCCGGATCGTAACATTTCGTCTCATCCATATCGTCATCGCTGCTGTCGTTGCAGTCGGTGGTACAATCAGTCGAGTAGGTTAAGCCGGTATCGGTGGATGCGTCGATACGCGTATTAAATCTGGAAGTGCCGTTTCCAAAGCTGAACTGAGATCTAAGGAAGCTGGCGCCTTTGAGGATTTTGCCGTTACTCAACACGATGGAAGATTTGATTCCGTATATGATTTGGAATCCGATATAGAACGAATTTATTAGTAAATCCTTAATACAAAATTGAAAATAGAAAACCAACCATCCGAGTACTCGATAGTCGTATTTAATATCAGCGCTAATTTTATTATTACACTGGTACGCGTCGTTCAAATCTAAATGCAACAACTCACAGCCTCCGTTATCTAAATTATTCATCACGGTATCGTTTTTATGACGCAATCTTAACAGCTTCGACGGCGTTCTTCGACTTTCGTCGTACAAAGGCCTATGTTCGCGATCGCCCTGCGAACGTACACCGCCGCCACTGCCAACGCTGGTCAGTTGCAGTTGCGAAGACGGCGATGAGTTCGTTTGGTCGTCGTCGTAGCTCTTCTTCAATTGTCGCATATCGTTCCAGGTTGGTTCGCCCAAAAACGTTTTTATCGTATACGTAACGCCTTTAATTTGTTCGACATTGCACGAATTCACAATACCAGCGTTTACGATACTTCCATCGGCCGGTGACACCTGTAAAATTCAACGTAAATTATCAATTATTTATTATCATTATTTATACGTACATCAAAAAAACACTCGCGCGAGTTTATTTTAGTCTTTAGTCTAAACAAACACTAAACATACGAATACGTATTCGTATTGACATGACGCAGGAGGTAATAACGTCGACTTCGCAACGTTGCTTCGTTTTTTGACCAAAGCAAAGTTTTGCTTTGACTTTTACTGCATGTACCTTAATTACGAATTGACAAAACATGATTTCGAAATTACATTTCAAAGGGACCTTGAAAACAAACACCCAGACTTGCGTCATTTGAGGGGAAAATATATTATTTATACGTATGTAGTATGTACGTCTGTGAACTGAAGCCATACCCTGTGGAACAGTCTGTTTTTTCGGTGGAAATGGTTACGTAAAAAGTTCCCATAGCTCGCGACCGAATTACAAAAACATGCCACTGTCGAGATACGTAATCACTTCATCGAAATTAAATGTATCTAATTTTTTTCTACCGATAATACGTACGAGACCGGTGAATATACTGTCAGAGAATGAGTATTCATTATAGGGTTTGCGCCAATTTTTTCATTTTGTGTACATACGAGCATTTAGGGAAAAGAAAATACAACTAGGTAATTAAATAAATTTTGGAGAGAAGCGAAGAGGACCTCGCCTCTTAACATCAACCCCGAATTTAAAGTAATTTAATTCAAAATTCGAGGCCATGGACCTCGGTACTCCAATTCATCAGTAATTTTAAGAAAGTCATACTATGTCACATAAGATTGGTATTTTAAATAGAAAAAAGTTTTTTATATTTTTCAATATCCAAGAAAATCAGCTTCAAACTCGGTAAATTCTTAAAATTGTAAATTTCTTCAAAAAATATTAGGTGTTTTGAAAATTTTTAGCATTTTGACTTTTAAAATAATTGAAATTTTAAAAAGTTTATCAATTTTTATAGGTGCAAAAAAAAATATTTTTATAAAATTGCCACAATTAAAAGAGATACCTATACTTAGTAAAGAAAAATCGCAAGATTTAGAACAAAAAAAAAATTGAAAATTTTCAACATTTCCAACAACTTTTCAAGTTTCAAAAACTGTTAAGTTTTTACAACGGTTCATTTTCGAAAATTGCTAAATTTTAAACATTATAAAATTTTCAAATACCGCTTGGTTTTATAAATTTGCCAAGTTTTTATAAAATAATTGAATTTTCAAGAATTGCTAATTTTTCAAAAAAATGAAATTGTTAAATTTTTAAAAGTTGCTAAATTTTCAAATGATAAATTTTTATGAATTGCTAATTTTTACAAATAATTGAATTTTGAATAACTGTTGGGTTCAAAAATTTATTAAATTTTCAAAAATCGTTTAGGTTTTCAAAACTTTATAAAATCGTGATTTTCTTAAAATTCTGGATATTGTTGAAATATCAAAATTGTTAAATTTTCCATGTTGCTAAATTTTTGCAAATAAAGACGAATTTTCAAAAATTGCTAAATCTTAACAATGTCAAATTTTTAAAATGTTAAATTTTCAAAAAATTGTATATTTTTTTCAAAATGTTGATTTTTTTTATAAAATTGTTTAATTTCCAAAAATTGTTTAGTTTTCACATTTTATAAAATTGACATTTTCTTAAAATTCGGGATATTGTTGAAATATCAAAAATTAATAAATTTTAAGAAACTGTTGAATTTTTAAGGAACGTAGAATGTCCTAACTTTTCAAAAATGGCTGATTTTTCAAAAATTACAATGTTAAAATTTTCAAAGTTGCGTTAAATTTTATAAAATTGCTGAATTTTAAGCAATAATAAATTTTTAAAAATTGCCGAGTTTTCAAAATGTGCTGAATTTTTATAAAATTACCATCAAAAATTTGTCGAGCTTTCAAAAGTTGTTAATTTTTCAAAAAACTGAAAATTCGATGAATTTTTAAAAATTACCCAATTTTTTATGAAATAATCTAATATATAAAGCTATATTCTACATTTTCGAAACAGTTTTCTTAAAACTGTCATAATTGTAAAAACTTGACGGGAAAAACACCAAATTTAAAAATTTTTAACACGTTTAAAAATTGTTATTTTTTTTTAATTTTGTGAAACCACCTACCAATTAACATTTGGAAAAATTACCAAATTTTGTAAAGTTGTTAAATTTTTCAAAAATTGTAAAATTTTATACAATTGTCATTTGCCAAAAATTCTATCAATAAAATTGTGAAATTTTCAAAGACCGTAATATTTATCTGAAGATTTGTAAATTGTAATTTAATTTTTTCTTTAATCGAACATTTGCGGAATTGCGGAGGCCCAAAAAATCCGAGGTGCACCTGCATACTTTATTCTTTTCCTTTCGTAGATACGATTACGTCACATGCGAAATCCTTGAATAAAAAATAATTAAGCCATTTTCACGGAATGATTCCGAGCTATCAAAACGTGGTGCAATTTTCGTCATTATTTTGATCCGGTGCGATACACATGCTCCTTTAAATTTAGGCTTAACCAGATAGAAAGAAAAGACACGACGAAATACATGGAAGTTATGGCGAATGGACTCGGTTCAATGGATTTTTTGCTTATATAGTGTTTATGTGTTTATATGAGAAGCGTTTTACGTCACTGTTAGTCTGTTACGCAGGCCGGATAGCCGCCGTCCTGCGGTTTGAATCATCACGCGAAATTTCATTATTATTTCCGGGCATACATGGAAATACACCACCCACTTGGAAGTTGAATCTATAATCTATTTACAGGGGAGGCTCCGCTTCCATGTACAAGTATCGTTAAAGCCACCTCAATTTTGCCTGTTTTGCCTGTTGTGTCACGAATATGGGTTGTCAATCTGGCATATCGAATGAGGTTTATAATTTAATTATTTTCGACTTTCACAATATGCAGTGAGGGGTATAGAAATTGTTGCCTATCAACCTGCACTCTATAAGTAGTACATGCGTCATCAGAATCAAATTTAGACATTTTTAGATATAAGTTCTTATTCTTTTTATGCAAATTATAATGTAAAGATTTTTTTCCAAAAGGATTTCTGTGTAAAATAATTTTTTTTATGCTTATTTTTTAGGAAAATTTTTTCAAACAAAATTAAACAACCATTTTGTGATAACTTTTTAAAGCAGATGGTGAGAAATTTTTGTTAAATTTTTCACAATTTAAAAAAAAAGAATCATTTCTGAAATATTTTTGGACAACCGTCGCCAATACCACAAATTCATGTCCGATGACTCCTCCAATTCGCAAAATTTGGAAAAAGTACTTTTTTCGAAAATGAAGATTTCAATTTTTTTCCAGAAGAAACAGTTGTTTAAGAAAATAATTTCCAAACGAGATAATTATTAGCTATTCGCTCATTGCAAGATGCCTCACTATGGGCCAGGAGACCCCCTAAAACGCGCGTAATTCGAAAAAAAATATATTCACTGATCGAATAAACAAAGTTATAGAGTCATTGTGCATACATCGAAAGGTCCGAGACCAGTAACCAGTGGCGATTAACCCCACCACAATATCCGTACCGCGTGCTGAAATGTTGGCAAAGCCCTGTCTAGCCAGTGCACTACAATGTAACGTGTTTTCAAACCGGTGCAGTTTATGTTTGAGTTAATTGTTTTCCAATTGTAAAATATGAATTTGGATCGCGAAAATAAGTACTTTCATACTTTTTAGTTAGTTTCAATGCACCGTGATTTCTTTTTCTGAAAATTGTTTCTGAAAGCGAATGTTTTTTGCATGAATTAATTTACACATTTGGACCAAAGTATACATATTCTGCGGTATTCTGGGTTCTCTTTGGCCTAGAAAATTTCAGTTAGGTGTAGGGAACACGAATATTTTAATTTTTTTTGCGAAAAGTTGCGTTTTTTTTTTATAGCACATTCCCTTTAAAAAAATGCGCTATTATAGTCGAAATCGCATAAAATACGCCCAAAGTATATGTACATATTGTGATATTCTGCGTTCTCTTCGGCCTAGAAAATTTCAGTTAGGTGTAGGGAACAGGAATATATTTTTTTTTTTGCGAATTGTTGCATTTTTTTTTACAGTACATTTCATTTGAAAAAATACGTTATTTTAGTTGAAATCACATAAAATGCGCCTTTTAATAACGGCTACAAACTTGTACGATTCAAAATACGACGCGACATAGACCTTGGGCTGGTTTCAACACAATGAATTTTCAACACTGAAATTCCACTTTCATAAGAAAAATTTTGCAGTGTATGTCGTTCTGAAAACCATTTTTATTAGCGGCCACTTTTCCTATGAAATTCATTCGCAGTGTTTCCATGCTTCTAATTAGTTTGAGATAATTAATATACGCATCTCTCAGTCGGCCTATTTCAAATTGACGTAATGTCATGCCATTGAACTCAACTACTGCTGATCGTGCGTTGATATTTTAGTTTTTTAAAACATGTTTTTACATTATTTTAAAACGAGACATAGTAAAGTGAAAATTCTTTAGAAGTTACTCAAATCACGATTTTTATATTTTTGATTTATTTTTTGGAATAAGTAAATTTATCTTTATCAAGTCGCTATATATGTTTTTAGGGGTGATCAACACCCCTAGGTTGATCACCCCTTGCGGGCCACGGGAGTGGGCGCATTTTTTTTATACTACCATAACACCAGTTCAATTATTTCAGTTAAATCAAGATTATCCATTTTTCATCAACATTTTTATGTTGATGAAAAATTTACAAGAGAACCGGAAAACTTGTCAAGTTTGATACCTGATGGACAAGAAAGAAGCAAGTTGAAACATGATATGCATGCCAGGTGGCAAAGGCTCATGGAAAACTGGATGTTTTTTTAAGCAAAATTAAGCTTTGGCTGGAAAAAGAATTCATAGTGCAATCTGCCTCTGCTTCTGCCGCTGCCAATATTAATATCGCATCTGCACCGTCTACCCCTCGAGGATCGCGATCACGATCGATCTCACGAATACCTAAATCAACTCCAAGGGGCAGAAAGAGGAGCCAGAGGTTCTCTAGCTTAAGCGAAGTTAGAAAACGAGCAGTAGCGAAGACTGCGATAGCAGAAAACTCTCCCTCATTTGCTCTATATGTTACAAAAAAAAAAAAAAAATGAAAATAACTTAAAAAAAACCGAAGAATCGCTGTTAAATTTCATTTCAAAAAGGAAATCGAAAGAAATTCTGGATGTGTACAAAAAAAATAAGCCGAAGACCCCAGAGGAAGGATTGCAACTTTTAGTTGTGTAACGAAGTATTTTTGGTTCTCTCTCTCTCTCTCGTTCTCGGGTGAGGTGTGATAAGAGGATGGTAAGTTGGCTGGCGCGTCGGTCGGGCGGGCGGAGAATGGGAAAAACCGGTTTTTACCTATTAACCTACCTACCTACCGATGCGTTGGTCTTCACCGAGATGCGTGCGCAACTTCTTTCCTCTGTCACCTTTCACCCCCGAAGCCGATTATATAAACTCCACCTGCTGTGGTTTAATCGAGTCAGTCTTCGAGAGCCGTCGCAAGAAGAAGATCAAGTAAGTTGCATTTCTTCTTTAAATTATCGCCAACTCTCGCTTCGGAGCGGGAACCTGCTGGTTATTAATCGCGGTTTCGCCCGAATGCCGGGACTGCGCTGGTACGAACGTATCGCCGTACGAACTATCGCCGCACTCGTGCGTGCTGGTATATCGGACGCGCTGGTAGCTCGAGAAGCATCTGACGGTGGATCGAATCGCCGAAGCTCGCCGTACACGTACGCGCCGGGTACCGTGCTGGTTCGAAGACTCGACGCTCTCGCCAATTTCGCTTTCGTGCCGGGCATGTGCTGGTCTCGTTGATCGCCATCTCGCCGAAACGCTGTGATTGTGCTGGGAATCTATAGTTGGCTTCGGACCTAGGCGTACATTCGGTCTACCTGTCCACTCGCCCCTTTTCGCCGTGTTCACGCGCAGGAGAGGAAGCTGGGTCGACTCGTAGAATTCGTTGATACGTCTAGTTATAGCGTTAGAGATATTTATGGGAATCTAAATTTTAATCTAAATTTTATTTTGCTTTTCAGATCTTTTTGGTCTTCTTCTTTTGTATAGGCGTACTAAAGGCGTACTAAAGGCGTTTATTATATAAAGGCGTTTCTTTTTCATTTTTGGCGTTTTTCGTTTTTAGATTTTTTTTGTTATTTTGCGAGTTCCCTTCCTCTCCGTGCCACGAACCAGCGCACAGGCCCCCCCTCCTCCCTTTATTCTCTCTTCACCCCCGGTACGAAAGAAAGGTGCTCACAGTTGATGGAAGGTTGAACAAAGATCAACATCAAAAAATTAGAAAAAATTTAGGACGCCTACCTCCGTACAATAAAGTAAGGAAATCGACGATGAAATGTTATCCGAAAAGTATGAAATTTACCGAGACCGAAGGTATGGTACCACTTCAAGACCTTATAGATAAAACAGCCGAAAGATTTTGTCAAGTAGAAGTTGTTAGAAAGAGTGAAGATCGAAATCTAAAGATTTTATATAAGTATGGATTTGATGGAAGTGGTGGGCAGAATGAATACAAACAAAAATTCAAAAAAAAAATTTCAATGACGAATACCAATGAACAAGATGAAGAACTCTCAATTGGTGGTGAAAAAAAACCACTTTGTCAAAAGTATACCTATGTATATAGTTTTTAATCATCGAAAGAAAAGTACTTGATTTGCGTTTTTTTTTTAGTGAGCGAAGTTGCAGATGATAATTAAGGCGTGTAAATAAGACCCTCAACAAACAACCAAAACACCAGAAAAGGTACCTATGCAAATTAAATTTTTAAAAATTTACCAATTTTTTATTAATTAATTCAAAATATAATTTCTTTTGTGGTTTTATGACAGATGATACAATTTTCATCTCAACATTGGTTCCAATTCAGATTGAAGACAGCCTTGGAAGAATAATTTGGAAAAATGAAGTTCTTTCCTCAACTAAATTTTGTCGCCCGATTCGAATGTCTTTTGAAAAAGAAAACAAAGAAACAATTTTGAAAGTTGGAAAATTTACATACTTTAGAAAAAAAAATTGAGATATTTTTATTGATGTAGTTTTTGTTTTATTAAGGAGAGAACTCGTCTTGAGGAAGAAATTGAAAATTTGAAAGTTACATCAGTAGTACTGGAAAATCCTGAGACCGAGCCGATAAATTTCACCCATTCAAAAAGTATTAAATTTTCAAAAGATATTAATTTTTTAAAAATAACAAATTTTATAGAAATTGCTTATGTTTCCAAACTTGCTAATTTTTTTAAAATTGCTGATTTTTCTAAAATTGCAAAATTTTAAAAAAACGTATGCAAAATGTTGATGAGTTTTAGAACGGGATGCTAGTACATAATTATTATATAAGAGGTGGTAGAGTGAAAATTTGGGAATCTCACTTCATCTTGAAACAAAAAAATATAAAGAAAACCGCCGTTGGAGTTTCGAAGTTTTCTAATTTCATGTCAAGTGTGCTTTCAAACATGCTACGTGTCATTCTACTCCTTCTGAGAAACTCTCGATCAAAATGAAACAATTAAAACTATTGTTGACTCGACGAAAGGAAGTATAGGTGCCTAAAATGAAAAACAAACGTGAATTGTCTCGTGTATGCGAACATCATTAAACAAATCAATCACTCTGAAAACTACTCGACTGCCAGTGATTTTGACGTGTACCTAAGTGGTATGTACTACGTATATAAACCTACGAAATTTCATTTTCAAAGGTCAACGTATCAGCATGGCAATGGGTATTTCAACGAACCAACACTATATCAAGTTACTTATAAACTGTCAACATGATGGTGACGTTTATTTCTTAAATCAAAATACCGACAGAGACCTGTTGTGAAAAACTATTGCACAAAATAAATGACGGCGGTGAGGTGTTTACTCGAAGGTATCATTATTGTTTTTTATTTATACTCTGTTTACAATAAGAATGAAAAAAAAACACCGAGCAAATGGACAAGGGGGAAAGGAAAAGGCGAGAATTCAGCCAGCAAAACAATTTTAAGCAATGTTAGTTGCCTATGCTGTTGCTTTATTTATTTCAAACTTTCTTGCTCGAAAGGGTGTTGATGATCATGTGTTTTTTTTTTATTCTTATTGTGAACGCAGTATAAGAATGTACCTAACACGATTTTTATCAATGCGATTGAAAAAAGTTTTTTTTTTTTTTTTCAAACAGAACTTTTTTTAAATTAATCTTTTGAATTTTTTGAAAAATCAATTTTTAGAACTTTTCATTTGCTATCTGGTTTTTTAACAAAATTGTAATTACCTTGATATCAATTTTTTCAACAAAATTAAGGATGTAATTTCTACAAACAAAATTAATTTTGCCAATTTTGTATAATTATAATTATTTAAGCGAGTATTTATTTTAATTTTGTAAAAGAAAAAAATGCGGCAATATCTATTTCATTTTCCTTTTATTTTGTTGGGAGCATTATTTTTATTGTTTGAAAATTTATTTTAAAAATCAAATCTGTTTTTTTTTTTAATCTTTCAAAAACTGAAATAGGTATGAACAACTTATTTTTGGAAAGGGAATTTTCTTGAAGAAATTATTTTCAATTTTTTTTTTATTCTTCTTTTCCAAGATGTAAAATTGTCCAAATTTTTCGAAACTGGGTTCTTCGATTTCCCAAAAAAGTAAAATAAAAATCGGCTTAATTGCTAAGCGTTGAAGAAATAAGCATCAGCATTTTTTTTAAATTTTAGTGGAGGGGAAATATTTGTCCTCCGATGCTAAACATTTTTCTAAATTTTGCAATCTCTGATGTTTAAAATAAGTCCCGATTCATTCCTGAGTTTCGGATGGTAATGAAAAATTGATGACATCCAAAAAACACCTTCCTTGAAAGTTTCAAATCTCTGAATTTTTATGAACTGTCGATGTCGAAGAGAGTTCCTTTCATCGATGGAATGGCTTTTTAATCGTGTGGTCAAATTTTTTATCGGGCAATGCGCATAAAAAAATATTGATCAGTAGGAATCAGCCATCCACTGATCTTTTTTCAAAGACACTCTGTTTTCAAATTGATCAAGAATGCGTTATTTTTTCTTTCTATCATTGTCTCGAGAAAAAAATCAACTCTATACAGCGTGGAAAATTTATTAAGAACGTCGCCTCGTATAAATTTTCTTTTACGTAGGTATATAATTTTTTACCCATTCAAAAACTTTCCTCTACATCGAGCAATGTGTCAAACTGTCGCGTATTTGCGCAAGTTTAAGAATAAAGTGTATAAAATTGATGAATCGATCCCAAGGAATTTAGAGGATAAAAATTTTGTCAAGTTTTTCGCAAGAGGCGTTGTACCCACAAAGATGAGTTATACGTACGTCTCGCAAACGGTGTACGTGCATAGGCCTATCCTGAAACTTTGTATACCCTGGCATGGTATAGGCTTTTTAACTAAACCCTCGACAAAGCCTACTACGCACGTATACGAAAATTTTACGCCTATATCGAGGTCGACCTTAGTTGTGCAAAGGATTCCAATAGAAGGAAAAAATACGCACGATGAAACTACAATTTTCGAAACGTCTACTAAATCTCAAAAGTAAATGAATAAACGAGTACCTGTGAAAGAAAATGAAAAAACGGTTAGAAAATTGAAAACTTAAGCGAAATTAATAAAACGTTCGGCATTAAGCCTATCTTTGTGTGGTTCTTGGATTGGTGCGCGTTTTAAAAGAAGCAAATTGCACGAGAGAAGAATTTAAATAACGAGATACTATCAAAATCTGATCTAATTCGTCCAAACTACCATTACGCTGGTGATGGTAAAATTAAATCTCATTTCTTTTTTTTTTCTAGTCGGTTATTTGCGAAAAACGTTCGAAATTTGGTTCATTGAATAGGGAAGAAATGAATAATTCAGATTGTAGCCTACGTATTACTCGCATCGAAATTTTTTTGTATTTTTTTGTGAGGTACACTTTCGATGATCGATTAAATAGTGATTTGAGAAAATCGTTTTTCGAAAATATTCGAGTAACTGGGGCTAATTGAATAAAAATATATTAGGCAATTAATGAATTTGGTGATTTGATTGGTATTTAAAATTATAAGATTGAAAATCTCCAGTCGTCTTATGCCTACCGGCTTCGAAAATGAGCGCGGTAAAAAACACTTTTAAGAAAACAAAAAATTACTAACTTCGATAATATTCTTAAAAAACGACGAATAAATGGTAATTAATTATAAAAAAGCAATAAAACGTACCTTATTTGTTGACCTACTTCGATATTATACGAATAGAAGCAATACCATAAAAAGAAGTGAAAAAAATGCGAAAAATAAAAAGGAATAAGAAAATCGATACCGCGACGAAAGTACACACGTACCTATCGACATTACAGTTCTCTAATAATATAATTAATTACTGTAAAAGTCGATTCAATCGCAACTGAAAAATATACTCGAAACACCGCTATATCGAATATACACTATTTACGTATGAACAGAGAAAGAGAGCAAAAAATCAACGAAAAATGAGCATACCTTTCGATGGGAAATATGTAGCAGGAAACTTAACGTTGCGTAAGAATATTTCCACTACGGCAGGATATCCAGAATGGAGTTCTTCGCTCGACTTGTGTGTAGAGACACAGGAGACCGGTGCTAAACCGGCATCTCGCTTTGCCCCTTTGCCTCATATTCGACGTCGACATTGCGCCACGGCGCGTAGACCGGCGCTCGAGCCTTGTACGTATAGGGGATACCGCAATTCCATCAATAGAATGGTGTAAGTGTGGGAGGTAGCGGTCGCGTGGCGGTGCAGGACTCTTTAATTTTTTTGTGGAGTCTTTAACATCATTCGTGTGATTTGGTTGTTGTACTTCTAATTTATGTATTTTATTTTTTATTATTATTACTTTTTTAAAAATAAGATTTAAAAATAATTGTTTTTCAGTGGTTTTTAAAAGTTTTTACTTGATTTTCTTCTAAACAAACAATTATTTTGCCAAAATTTTTCCTTTTACTTTTTGAATGCTGTTTTTTTACGATTTTTAAATAATTTTAAAGAAGTTTTATTCTTGATTTTATTTTGAACGAAAAATTTTATCAACTTTTTTTCCACTTTTTGATTTTTTTTTAAATTTTGTAATTAAATAAATTATTGAAAAAAAAAAAAAAAAAATAGGTGAAAAATTTCTCAGTTTCTTAAAAAAGTTGTTTTAAAAAAAAAAAAAAAAAAAAAAAAAAGATGTAAACG
>FIZV01059631.1:0-24970 GCA_900050545.1 Trionymus perrisii | reverse complement strand
AATGCATTGTTAGTGGTTATCATCATTTTTGTCACTGTGGAATGAATATAAATGCATTTTTTACGTTGGAAAAATGATTTCCCGAATAGCCCCATACACATAAATTCGTAAATATCTCGCGAACCGTTACAGATAGCGATGAGATAAAAACGGCATTCGATTCCTGGCGAAATTTCACATCAGAAACAATATTTACTTTTTTTTTAGGGCGAAGTATTCAGTACGCACCATGACACTTTTAGAAAGAAATTTTTCTTAGCCAAAAACAGCATTTTTTTCTTTTCGATCCCACAACACGTTGTCTCACCACAGAAACGTCACCGCGTGCACAAAATGTTCGTTACAGTGTTGGCTACCAAATGAGACCTTGAAATGGCAGGTAGCGGTTACGTGGTTTCCGCAGTGTTACCACAAAGAGAGAAAAATGAGATTTCCCAAATAGCCCCTGGATTCCCGAATAGCCCCACGTTACGGTAATTATTATTATTATTATTATTTTTTTAACGCCTTATTTTTATTTTCGATAAAAAGTTTACTGATTAGTGATTACCAAAGTATTTTATTCGATACAAAATTTTCTTTCCATCACTTCATTTCGTTAAAATGGAATTTTATCGATTTAATTTTTTTTTTTTGCCAGAGAACAGAGTGAAATACTGCCTAAAAAATTGGCTGACAAACTAATTCTGTATGCCTATTTCTAATGAAAATTTCTCTCGCTCGATAAAAAAAAAAATTAATCATCGAGCTCAAAGTTTCTCTCGGGGGACCTGACTGCACGTACCCTCCTATGATTCACCAAATGGCGACAGGCACCTCGAATATTTTCATCTCCCTTGCCCCTGCATACTTTGCACAAATGGTGCACCTAATTTGTGACCAGGCCGACATAAGTACATAGACTGCAGACCGTGTACGCCTGCACAGGGTAACAGACTTTGTCATGCACTCGCCAATTCGTCGAGCCAGACGGTTCGATAAAATGCAAAACTCTCTTTCTCTGCCCTGCTACCTAACACCCTCCCACGCATAAATTCCACTCCACCCCTTTCTTCACCACTTCAGAGACTTCGGCGGTAAAATCGATAATTTAGCCGATGCCGATAGTGCACTGTACGCTCAAATTCCGAGTCCGAAAAAATGTACTCGTACAATGTACCCACAACGATGGAACCGAGTCATACTTTTACCATCTTTTTGCTTCGATTTTGCAGCGTATTTGCCTTTATTTTCTCTTGTACAAATGGAAATCAATTTTTTTCTAACAAAGTCAATAAATCATCTCCTCCCATCGAGAATCTCTTTTCTTCGCTAAGAAAGATCAAACGTACGTATTTTCAATTTTACAAACCACTTAAAACAATATTACGCGTTGCTCCTTCTAAATGCTTGCTTATTCAATTTCCAAAACTTCATACCTCACTCTGGCTCTTCCCACAACACTGATTTTTATTACACAATCACGAATACGTGCAGATTTGTTGAATATGGAGAAAAAATCTCGACTATTTTTCCTCTTCTTTTGTCTCGTGTGCTCAGCGACGCGACGTCGAGAATTTAAATGAAAACTACATACCTACTTTCTTAGTATACCTACATTTTTCTTTGTATTCTCATACGCGGTTTACATGTTCGCACTTGCATCTATAGTGTGCTGACTTTCCAGCAGCATAACCGAAAGGTGGTCGCTGGCAAATACTAAAGAGAATGCCATATGAAGGAAGGAGAAAGAATAAGAATGTAACAGTGTAAAGAAACAAGGTCATTTTTCAAATATTTAGCATTTCGTTTCGATATTTCTTTCCTCTTCTTCTTTCTGATTTATTAATATGCAACGAAAAAGGAAAAAACGGACGATTCTTCTTCAATGATTCAAATGATCGAAGTTTCTGAAAATTTTTTAATTAAAATTAATTCATTTGGATCAAAACATTATAACTTGAAATTTGGCCAATTTTTGTTAAATGCAGAATAAAAAAATTAAAAATTTTCATTTTCTTGAATTGGGCCAAAGTATTGGGAAAAATATTGAAATATTAACAATTTTGTCAATTTTTACCAAGATCAAAAAAATTCCAAAATTTACAATTTAAAATTTTTTACAAATTATGTTGAAAGACACAACAATGAAAATTTAAAAAAATTGCTTTTAAAAAAAAATGAATTTTCAAAAGTACAAATTAAAAAAAAAATGAAAATTTAGCAAATTGTGTTCAGATTTTATAACAGATTGGGAATATTTCCAAATTAGACACTTTTATGATTTTTGTTCGGCTTCCAAAATGAACAGTTTTGTTTTATAGTATAATTTCAACTTTTTAAAATGAAATTTTGAGAATGCTTTTCATCACTTTTCAGATATATTTTTTTTTCGAGAGAACCAGCAAATCAAATACTCTGTGAGAGGTTAAAAAAGAATTTATCGAAAGAAATTTTTTCAATTTTTTTCATCAAGAGATTTTTTTATTCCTGATTTCTTGAAAAATCATTTTTTCCAATTTTTTCCCTGAGGATTTCATCTTGAAGAATTTTGTACGCATATTATTTTAAATAATTTTTCCTCCAGAATAATTAATTTCAAACAAAAATGGGATAACGGTTCGGTCATTTTACCCCTATAAGATCACTTTTCGATATAACTTCGAAACTAATGAAGCTAAAAAACTAAAAAGCTTAATCTCTAAAAATTTTTAAAAATCAGAATTAAAAAAAAATAATTTCATGAAAAAAATAGATAGGTACTTGACAATTCAAATATTAAGTAAGTATATTATTTTTTTTTTCTTTATTTTTTTCAAAGAATTTTCTATAAGCAATTTTTTTAGATTTTTTTTTTTTGACACCTACGATTTTTTTTAGGTTTTATGTTCAACCCAGGAAACTCTATTAGAAAGGTTAAAGATCACACAATTTTTTTCGTAATCTCACACAGGCATGTTAATCATGACGAACTTACGAGTTCAATTCGTTCAAGGTAATCTAGTCAGAGATGCATTAAAAAGGAAAATTTTTGAATAGAAAAAATTATCAAAGACGTTTCAATGATTTACTTCGAAAATTCTTAATTTTTTTCCAATATATATACATATTATGTATGTATATTTTTAGGATAGAATCATTCTTTTGATTTGATAATTTGGATTGTGAACTTACTTCTCTGCATTTCAAAGAAGTTTTGTTTTTTTCTCAAAAAAAGTTGAGGAATTTTTTACATGATTTTTCTACGTCAAAGAATTTTTTTTTATCCCAAAAAATTGAAAAATTTCATTTTCTCAAAATTTGTTTACCTCAAAAAAAGTAGAAATTTATTCAGGTAGGTACATGATTTTCAGTGAAAAAAAAAAAATTAAAAAATACTACTTCTTCCAAAAAAAAAAACTTCCTCTTTGTATTTCTTATTTCTGCCAAAATTTGCGATTGCTCTTTCTACAATTCTCTTTAAAAAAATAATTTTTTCCTTGTCTCATTAATTCACACATATCCCAAATTCCGAATCGAGCCATACAATTCATCAACTCCTCCTCATTTCCATTCGATACGAAACTCAGACAATGTCCAAAAATTCCCTTCAGCGTACGATACATTTCCTATTATTTCACGACACCGAGACAAATTCCTTCTTCTTTCGAAAAGCTCTATCTTCGACTCGTTTTCAAAAACAAGCCACCGAGTCCCACGTAAAATAAAACGAAAAATTCCCATTAGTGGCAAATATTTGCCCTTTAGCTAATCTTACGTATTTACCTATTCGCTTCTGCTCGAGAAATGCGAACACCGACAAAGATGCAAAATACAGCACCTTCGCAATTTCACTCCAATATACACCCACGTGCCGCACTCGAACGTTCATTAGTCTTTTCAACCTCTTCGCATTCGCAATTATTTAAAAGTAGGTACTGGAATATATCACGTTCTGTTTTCGAGAAAAAAAAGAAAACAAAGTAAGTATATAAATAAATAAAACGACAATCGATGGTGAAAAAATTAAACACTTTACCCAAAGAATAATAAAAAAAAAAAAGAACCAAAACGAAAAACAGAAAAATAAAACAAAAAAATCACCAACCAATTCCCAGCGAAATGCAAATAGTAAACATTGTTCAGGTTAAAAAACACGTGCTTCAGTGCACGACCAGAATGTTCGTGTTTGAGCTCGTATTAAATTGGTCTCTAAGCAGGATTTTTTTTTCAACATTGTACTTTTATAAGTATACCTATTAAATACAAATACAATGCAATGCAATAAATACGACGTAGTCGTACCATATGATACGTATTACTTCGAATGTACAACTGAGGCCCAATATTGTGCACTGGGTTAACCTAATGTGCGTATAACCAACAAAAAGTTTTGATAAATTATCGACGATGGAATTTTTCATTTTGTAAATTTCGCATTCTCTCCGCTGCGGTAGAATTGAAATTGAAAGATAAATATGACGTATTTCGCGTATGGTATCGACTAGTACGAAAAATAAACCGTATCGCATAATTGAAGAATGGCAAAGTATTGGGGGGGGGGTAGGGTAACGTACATCTGAAGGAAAAAAATACGAAACGAATTTATCGTTTGTAAAAATTTAATCGATTGGATTTAGGCACTCGCACGATGTGAAAATGCAAACGATTTTAATAATATCAACTGACTTTATTGGTAATTTTTTCTCCAATTTGGGCACTCGTGGTTGTCACTGACACCATCGTTGGGTTCGTCGATTGTTCATTTACTCATCATCTCAATTATTATGCGTACGCAAACTGTACTCGTGTATATTTTTATAAAATTATTGATAAGGTGCTAGTTATTTTAACATAACACCATTTTACGAACAAACTCGACAATACAAAAGACCAACCTATTCATGATTCACCCATCGCTATAGCACAGCTGATATTATCGAATGTCTCATCGTCTACTCTTCGCCTTCTCCACACTTCTAAACCCAATATTTTATCGCATGACCGCTTCGAATCGTCGATTTAACATCGCTTCGATCGAGTTAATCCGGTATTAGCTCTCTTTTTTTCTCGATTCGACAAACCAGGAGGATAAAAATTCAAGTACAAGTACGAGTAGCATTGCACGATGGGGACGCGCCCGTATCGCAGAGGACGGCTAAAAATCACCTCTTTAAGGTCAAATTTAAACGGATTTTTAGCGTGGAACGAGTACGGAGGACACGGCCAAGCATCCGATGTCAGATGAAAATTCACAATACGACAATATTTGCGACGGCATTCCCCTATGTACGGTTTTGGCTTCTTCGTTGCGTTTTCTCGACGTTATTTTAACGATGGTTCGGAGTTAGATAAAAACCCACGTATTTCCTCTCGCTGTGCTCCTACATACATTTAGTCGCTTCGGTGCAATAATACTTCAATTTATAACTCGATATTATGGCGAATAAAAGCTAAATAATGCATTGTAAACACTCACTTATCAGATTCGTCTTGTCTGAGTCCTTCGTCTTGTTTACTTTCGACGACAGCCTGTTCCGGTAGATACACGTTGGGATGGTAGTGTTCGGTGTTAATCGAAGTTTCGGCAAACGATACCGGCTGCCCAGTCAGGTACATTTGGTTAGAGGGCGGCAAATTATTCTGAATGTACCTCTGTTGCATCTGCATCTGATGTACGGTCGAAATATTGGGCGAATAGGACGATGAGACGGGTACTTGAGCGGCGCCCGAAGACAAAACCGAAGGTGCGGTTTGCTGGATGTACTGCTGCAGGGGTACGCCACCACCTGTACTCGAGCAGGTCTGCGAAATGGGCGTAGTTTGCGTTTGCACGTTACTCGACGAGCCAACCGAACTGCCGTTTTGGTAATGTACGGAGTACGGAATTTGGCCGGCGGCTGGGGCGCCATTTTGGTGTGCCGGAATAGGCGCCGAGTTGACCATATAGTCGATGGTCGGCGGTAGCGTTTGAGATGGTACGGTGCTGATCAGCGGCGTATTTAGGGACGATACGGCGTTCGGATGGACGGCCAGGCTGGTCTGAGCCATAGACGGCTGGTGGTGTTGTTGGCCGCAGAGTTGTTGCAGATCTTGCGACGTTATCGATCCGCTGGTACTGGAATGAACGTAATATTGAGGTTGCGAAATGGGCGGCGTTTGTTGACTCATCGAAGTGTTACCTAGCATATTCATAGTGGTCGCGTTCACGTAGCTGGGAGGTGTATTTTGGTAAGGTTGGTGGAGCGATACGTGCAATGGGAGTTGCGTTTGAACGGAGATATTTTGCGGTTGACTTAGCGAGTATTGGTTTTGAACGTTCGACATTAAAACGTCGCCGGTCTGTTGTTGACTTACGTTCGACATGACGACGTCGTGTTGCTGCTGTTGCTGTTGGTACGTCGCTTGCGAACCTGAAACTGGAATGTTTTGATCGGTCAATTGATTAGAAACGTTTTGATGAGCGACCGACGTTTGATAAGTGGCTTGCATCGTTTGTTGGCCTCCGTTCATCGGCGTCATCTGCTGCACGGCTGGTTGCTGTGGCTGCTGAGGGAATGGATGTTGAATTGACTGCGTAGTTTGGATAGGTTGTTGCTGCTGAGGTGGCGGCTGCTGCATTTGCTGCATCGTAGGCTGCATTTGCTGCATCACCTGAGGTGCTTGTTGACTAGGTTGCGTTTGCTGCTGCTGTTGCTGCTGCGGCACGTTTTGAAAGGTGTTGGTTTGAGGAGCGCCGGATTGCGCCATGTTTTGCGCTTGCATCATTTGTTGCGGTTGTTGAGGGGCTTGTTGCGGCGGTAACGATTGGATGAGCGGTTGATGATGGTTGGGTATTTGCTGCTGTATTTGAGGTTGTTGCATCGGTACCTGCTGAGGCTGTTGAGATTGTTGTTGCGGTATTTGGGGCGCCGGTTGCGGAATGTGAGGGATTTGTTGCGGCTGTTGCTGTTGCGGTATCTGCTGCGAGAGGATTTGCTGCTGCGGTTGCTGTTGTTGCATTTGCTGCATATGTAATTGGTCCGTACCGGTTGGCATTTGTTGTTGCATCATTTGAGGAGGTGGCTGTTGCTGGGGCGCGTTCAAAATCGGTTGCGATGCGGCCGACTGTTGGTTAGTTTGTTGGATGGAAGCTTGCTGAGGTAAATATTGCACAGGAGCCGAAGGCTGGGCAACTTTCGGCTGTTGTACGACGCCTTGTTGCATAACCGGTTGTTGCAGATTATTCTGCGGCAACGATGGTTGCGAATTAGTCTGGGGACCGGGCGCCGGTTGCGGGATTTGTTGTTGCGTTGGCATTGACTGTACGTTAGGCTGATTCGTCTGCTGGGGAGAATGATGTTGAGTGGGTGGCATCGACTGTACCGGTTGCTGTTGGTGTATGATGGGCTGGGGCTGTGGCTGTTGTTGTTGCTGCTGCTGCGAGGGCTGTTGTGGCGGTATGGCGTGCTGGAAGCTCTGCTGTTGTATTGGTACTTGTTGCATGGTATGCTGCTGCTGTTGCAAACTTTGCTGCATAGCGGCTTGCCCCTGATGACCTTGATTCTGCTGCGGAAATTGTTGCGATTGCTGAGGCATCGACTGATTCACACCAATCAGCGTTTCGCCGCCGTTCTGCGTCATATTCATTTGCTGCTGAGGCTGCGAACCGGCCGCCCCTCGATTGCACTGCGCCGCAGCGGAAGTCTGATTCAGCGCAACGTTTTGCTGCATCGGTTGATACTGCTGCTGTAAAAGCGGCTGCTGTTGCTGAACAGACATCGCAGCTGACTGAGTCGATTGTTGTTGTTGTTGTTGTTGTTGCTGCTGGTTATAAAGGTTATCAGACTGTTGTTGTTGTTGCTGCGGCGGCTGTTGCTGTTGCGAAGGCGGTTGCACCGTACCCATATGCTGCATATTTTGTTGCGAAATAACAGCTTGCGGATGCGGTACTGACGAGTGCTGTTGCTGCTGCTGTTGGGGCGGCTGCGCGTGAAACGATTGTTGCAACGAGGATACGACGTGAATGGGCTGTTGTTGTTGTTGTGGTTGCTGTTGTTGTTGTTGTTGCTGTTGCGGGGTAGCAGCCGCAGCCTGATGTACGTGCTGTAACTCGTTCTGAGGTAAACTTTGCGAATGGCCGTACGAACCGGACGCAACTTGCGATCGCGCACTCGGTGGGATAATAATATGCGTTAAACTTTGTGCCTGAGGTTGATTAACGTTCGAATTAGGGGGAATAAACGGTGCGTTATAAGTTTGATTCGGCGAAACCGAATTGATACCGGACATGTCGCCGTTATGATAGGTCGAATCGACGACTTGAGCATTTTGATGAGCAGCGCAGGCGATCTTCGACTCGTTATCGTTGGCAATATTCTCCATTAGCGTTCCATTAACTAAAATCTCGCTCGGAGATATTTCTTTATCGGGCGTATCTTTTTTCACGCATTTATCGTTATCGGTAGTAATAGAAATAGCGGATTTTTTTACCTGATCCATCGACTGATCTGAGAAATCCATACAAACCCAACGACCCCGTTTGAACGGCTCATTCGATTCGATTTTCACGACTTTAAAACGTTCATTTTTAATCTGAGTATTCAATTCTTTGGCGACAACGTTGGCGCAATTATTTTCCAATCCGTTCGCAATAAATTCGGTTCTCGTCACGGTGTCATTAAATTTACAGTCACTCGGTATGAATTTTTTCACTTCTTTTAATTCGCCGTTATTCACACCCGATACGACAGCAATACCGTATTGAGCACTAGTAGGTATTATAGGAGCACTTCCAACGGATGTGACTTTGTACAAAACATCGTCCTTTCTAATTGTGTTATCAATTAAATTTAAATCGGCGACCACATCATTTTGTACATGATCAACTGCTGACATACTATCAACGTTATCGATAAGTTCTTCAGTACGAGATTCATCCGCAGACTCATCAGCATTACCGTCGGTAGAATTATGTTGTACGGTCACACTCGTAATGTGAAAGGATTTTTTATCATTAGTACTGCTATTAGTGCCCGACTCTCGACCACTATCACCGTTAAGCTTACTAAATTGCAAAACATTATTATCAATATTTATAGCATTCGCGCAAGACGACGACGACGTATCAAAAGAATTCGAATATTCATAGACCGAATTTGCACCTTTATTTGCAGCGATATTATCGGTCATCACTGATCAGACTGTAAATAAAAACTAACACTTCCCACAACTTTGCGACACATACATTAACTTTTAACCGATATCATACGGATTCGTAAGCGAAAAAAAGAACTCATTAATACGAATACAAAACTACATTAACGAGGAATAACGATTATGGCTCGCAATGAAGATCACTACTACATCGTAACACTGGACACTTTACCGAAAAAGTTTCAAAAATTTCAAACTTACGCGATACGTAGTTCAACAATACGAAACCGAATTACTTGTGTAGACACACTAACATTACAAACAGCAATTTTGAAGAATACTAGCAGCCATTTTGGGCCTTGAACTTGCATTGAACTTCGCCAACAATAAGAACCAAGCCTTCGATAAATTTGATCTCCGATCTAAACATGGAAAACAAAAAAAAAAACAAGTAAGCCTTCTAATTCGGATAGGAACCACAGTTTTTAATTAATTATTCACTTTTCTATTCGGATTTTAACTCATATTTTTCGTTTTTGCTCGTAAAATGAATTAAAAATAAATTTTCAAAAATTCCCAAGTGCCAAGTGAAGTTTAAAAACTTGAAATCGCCGTAGACGACAAATAAACGAAAAAATATCGAAAATGTATACTAACGCTCTCTAACGTTCAACTGCATAATTATCGATAATTCTTTATCAATTTGTCGATAATTTTTCATCAATTTCAATTCGAAAATTTTAAATTTATTACAATTTTCTCAGTACTTTTCATACTAATGTTGGAAATTAAAAATTTTTTGATCGTTAGGCATACTAGATAAACAGCTCAATAATCTACAATTAGCGTTACAAAGGTCAGTACAAAGAAATGTTTGTATAAATTGATATTATTTTCATTTATCGGGATTGAAATTTTCATTATCGGCTTCGTGTTTTTGACACGTAACGTCTCTATTTGTATTGATTTTCTTTTCAAATATGGTAATTGTATTGAAATACTGTGTACATACCAATATAAAATATATTGCAGCAAGTTCCAATATAATATACCTATTGTTCGTATTGATTACAGATCATTGATTTACCCATAAGTAGCACTGCATCATTACTGAAAAACCTCTTAAATATGTAGTAATGAGATAGTCCCAAATTCACATTATAGTATT
Source organism: Trionymus perrisii (assembly GCA_900050545.1). Lineage (NCBI taxonomy): Eukaryota > Metazoa > Arthropoda > Insecta > Hemiptera > Pseudococcidae > Trionymus > Trionymus perrisii. The sequence continues at coordinate 14,709 of FIZV01059631.1, read as the reverse complement.
TGTAATGCAAATGAACAAGATGAACCATAATTCAACGGAAGAAATTTCAAATATAGCGATAAACGAAAAATTACACGAATGGGAGAAATTGGAAAATGGCTCTTCTCCTTTGAGTACGTTTCAGAGAAATACCTGCCTCGACTTGGGTGATGAAGTGATTCCTAGATTATTACCTAAATCTGTGAGTTATCTAATACTTTTCTGTCGATGTGAGTAAACTTCATTGGACTAATTTTTTCATCATGAACAGCTTGTCGGAGATCGTTGTAACACAGCTGGTGAGCAAGATAAACAACAAGATACGGTGATAGAATCGGCTTATCAAGTAAAGAAAAATCTTGAACATGTTTAAAATAACTTTACGTTGTTAACTCTTTTTTCGATAGTTTCTAGAATGGTATACTTCCATTAGTAGCGACTGGCTCAATTCTGGTAGTGAAAAATACGAACCGTACTTATCCGAATTGACCGAGAAACGAAACCAATGCGCAGATATTTTGCAAAAAGTACCTCAATTAAATTTTTAATTTTTTTTTTTCAACTTCTTTGTTCAATAATTTTTTTTTCTTTTCAGGTTGACGAATCAATCGAACAATTGAATAAATTGAAATTAGAATACGAGCAAGTTTCCGGTAAAACGAACCCGTTATTCAATACTAGTGAGAAATTATCCGCAGAACAGGTACTTAACTCCTTTATAAAAATACTCTGCGTTTCGAATATTTCCATTAAAAAGGTTGGATTTAATTTTAGGAAAAATTATGTAAAGTTCTCAACAATATAAATGAAAAACTACTTCCGTTCCAAACCATCGAAAGCGTTTATAAACGCTTGGAGTCTTCAGCTGTGGCTGTAACGAGTCCAGATTTCATTAGAATATTAGATGATATTGATAAATGTCACGAGTATTTCTCTCAACACGTAAGCAGTCTATTTTGAGATCGCTTTTAACCTCATTTATAACATTACTGATCCATTTCTCATTTCGTCTTCTAGGAGTCGTACAGAGAATGCTCGAGTTATCAATTGAAAACGAGGCACTGCCTGTCTAGAGCTTTGCTAGACGTAAAATCTTACGTTACTAGTGTTTTAGATACTTGTAAAATGGTTCCTTCGACTCCAGTCTCGTTGTTTCCAACTTCAATAGAAGGTGCTGCTGTCAGTACGGCTAAAACTAGTAAATTTATAGCTCAATATGGTCGATTCCAGACCGTAGCTGCAAGATTAAAACCTCTTCTAATTCAATTAGAAAATAGAATGGAGAAAGCTGCCGAGTAAATACTTCTCTTTAATTTTATAATTTAGCAATTCGTTTTAATTACTAAATAATGTATTTATTTTCAAGATACGAATGTGCTTTAGAAGAATGCCAGAAGTATTATTTCAATTTGAGGCAGCAAGTAATTGGTCCATCGTTGAAAGATTACATATCTCAATTGGGTACCACTCGAATGGGAGATTATTGTTCATTATTACGATCTTCGGCTACGTATTTGATCCATTTAACTCAAGATGAAGATAAATTATTTTATCAGTTTTTTTCTAAACCATCGGTTTCTCTTTCGTTAGTTCATATTTTTTGCTCAAATGCAAACTTTATTTTTAAAATATTTTTCTACTTTGATGTTGTTCAATTTTCTCAGAGATTACATCGAATCTATTTGTTCGATATTGTACGATACAATGCGGCCATTGGTGATACATATGAAGCATATGGAAACGTTGACGGAATTTTGTTCTATTTTGAGGGTGGAAATTTTGAAAGATCACGTTGAGAATAATCGTAATTATTTTTTTTTAAATTTAATATTCAATCTCATTTGATATTTTTTAATCGTATTTTTTTCATTTTCTAGCCGGTTTACAGCCATTTGGTAACGTTGCCGAACAGTTACTAAAAGATGTCCAAGAAAGATTAGTTTTCCGAGCTCATTTGTATTTTAAAACTGACATACTTCAGTTTAATCCATCTCCTGGAGATTTGGCTTATCCAGAAAAGCTAGAAATGATGAAAGTAATCATAATTCTTTCGCTATTGATCTATTCTCGAGCTATTCAATAATGATTGATCTATTTTAGAACATCGCTGAAGAAATAAAAGCTCAGGAGAACACATCGCTCAGTCGTTTCGATTCGAGACTTTCATTAGCTAGTATTGGTTCTTGCGGCGATTCCATTCGTTCTAGTCGTCGTACTTCCACTAGTTAGTTTGCTCAATCAGGTACATCAATTCGTAGCTTTTTTCATTAATTTTTCTTTCCATCAATAGACAGTTCTCCGGCTGATTTACACGGTATGTGGTATCCTACGATAAGAAGAACGCTAGTTTGTCTTTCACGTTTGTATCGTTGCGTCGAGAACGCTGTCTTCCAAGGATTAGCTCAAGAAGCTATCTCGTGTTGTTTACAGAATGTAGACGAAGCTGCTCAAACTATTTCTAGAAATAAGGTGAGTAGTTTTATGGGCTAATCACAGGTTAAAAATAAGCTCTAATCGTAGTTTAATTTCAGAGTATCTTGGATGGTCATTTATTCCAAATAAAACATTTGTTAATATTACGAGAACAAATCGCTCCTTTTCAAGTAGACATGACTGTGACCGAAATGAGCTTAGATTTTACCAATTTTAAATCAGCCGGTAATATTATTTTCTGAAGAAACTAGCTTCGTTGAACTTTCAATTAATAATCTGTTTCATTTCCAGCTTACGGATTGCTTCAAAGAAACAAGCTCTTCGCGTTAAATTCTACCAACGCTATACTTGAATTTATTCTTCATGGATCACCTTTGTTGAAAGAGAATTACCTGGATTCTCGTAAAATTGTTGATAAACAGTTAAAAACAACTTGCGAGACGTTCATAGCATACGCAGCTAGTTTAGTTACGAATCCCTTAGCCAACTTTATGCAAAAAGTACGTAGATATTCTTCTCATCGGTGAACACCTGCTAGTTCTATTTTAATCAAGTTAATTTTCACAGGTTTGCGATCATAGATCGGCTCAATCTACGGAACCTATTAAAAATACCACTTTCGGGAAACCAGAAATGGTCCAAGAGGTGGTTAAAGAAAGTCTCAAAACGGTTAAATCGTTCATCGGAATGTTGCAAAATAAAATGGAACTCTATCTCGCTAATCCCGATACCCAGTTCATTTTATATAAACCAATCAAAGTACGTATTAATTATAGAATGCTCTGATTTCACAACCTTACCGGTGTTTTACTTTGCAGAACAATATTATTAGCTCTTTTGCTAAAATGCAAGCAGTTCTAGGAGAAAATTACGACACAGAAGAGCAACTTTTGATTGGCTGCCCAACTCCTGAACAAATCTCCGTTCTTTTATCGTCTACTTTATTATCGAGAAAAATCAGCACAAGTTCTGTGCACTGCAATCGAGATGCGCTAGAACGTTCCAAAGATCGTATTCCACAGGTTGTTGGTCAAAGTGATTCGTGAATTTAATTCACTCGTCGTTCGGTGCCTAAATGGACAGAACAGTTAGATATTTCCATTGGCTGTAAGTTGATATTTTTCATCGTCGTAATCCAGTGCCTATGATAGATGTACCAAATTTATTTTTCTTACAATTTCTGGATCGACCATTACTTCATTTCAATTTTTTTCTAATGACCACCCACCTTTTTTACATGATGTTTCATTTTATCATTTTGTCTTGTTTTGAAATTTATTTTTTTATGTGCAATTAAATATCTGCGTTGAATTTATTGATTGTTCACATCAATATGTTTCGTTTTTTCTATAAATTAATCTAAATACCGATTAAACCTGGTTAGTGATACTGATAAAAATAAACTGCAGATTCACCACAATTCTAAAAGTAATTTGACAATTCAATGGGAATTTCTTCGGTTTATTTTATCCAAAGCAAATTCACCGAAATTAATACTAGCGCTGACTGTTCTACGACACGCAGCAGAGAACTTGCGTAAATACTCGGATCCTTGAAAGGAGTAATCCCCTTCGCATGGCGTTACATTGATAGAAGGTATTGACGGGCGCTGGCTTCGAGCTTTAATTTTCTCACAACACTGATAGCCGCGTGCACATTCTCGAAGTAAAGCAGCAGTAGCAAACGATATCCCAATACCTAGTAGAAGAAACATACCTTGCATATCATCCACAGTAAGTTGTCGATCTTCTATGGTGTCTGAACGCATAGCATTTGAGCCGAACTACAAAACAAGGAGTTGAAAATTCATAATCATTGCAGTGATAAGTCTGTAAGCTGACTCACCTTTAATAGGGGATTTTTAGATGCACGTGCTACGTCCCACTCTAAGTCGGTACGAATTTTTTCAAGCAAACCGTTTTCTTGAAGACGTAGGATTTGGTGGTCAATTTTTATTCCCAATTCTGAATTCTTTTTCACTGCTATGCTCACCATAAAAGGAGCTAAGCACTGTGAGGCGATATGAAATTTAGATTTTTTCTTTTTCGAACTAAAAATTCGCAAAAAAAGAAGTAGGTAGACTAGGTAGTCGGAATAATTCAAAAATATTTTCGTAACATCAAATGAAAGTTCACTAAATACCTTGTAAAATTAGTCCTAACGATGTGCGATAAATGATGCTGAGATCCCAAGAAAGCATATTTTTCGCTCTTTTGTACCTTCAGTATACCTAAATCGGTGGTATTAACTACGTCTAAATTCTTCAATAGCTTGTCCGTTGTATAATCAGATGTATCATTGAACCAAACTTTCCAATCCCTGGAATCTATCAAATTCAAAAATCAAAATAGGTATTTTCTGCAGCTGCAACAAGTAAACAAAATGAAATAAAGATGTAGGTACCACTAACTCCTATTTTGAATTCTTCTTTTCTCAAATCGTCGATATTATCAACGACGTCGAAATACATAGGAATTGTAATAAACGAAATAATGGAACTAGAATATGCTGCCGTTATAATTATTGTAAATACCCAATAAGTACCTAAGAGAATTTTTCATATAGGTCAGAAACTCAACATCAATGAACGAAAGAAAAAATTGAAATTCTCATTTACCTATCACAACACAAGTGCCATTTTTTCTCGAATAATTCCAACTGTGTTCTCCTTTATACGTGAATAAATTTGTAAAGGTGCCGAAAACTACCCAAAACATATGACTAACTTCGGAAGAACTGTTGAATAATTTTTTCCACGATCGTTTTTCTGAATATGATAGGGGTACAACTGCAGCTAAATAAATACCGATTATGCATAGCCATACGCCCCATTGAAATGGACCAAGAATGGCTCGGTACCTGCGAATGAAACAGAGTATACGAATACCTGCCTTGTCTACTTATCATAATCACTTTATCAGTATAAGCAATATTATTTCAGTTGAAGGCTCACTTTGGTATAGCTGTAGACGACAAAGTCATAAATACAGCACAATCTTGGACGTGACTTAAAGAAAAATGCACTTGGTCGTAGGCTTGACGAGTGATATATAATCCTGAAATTCCAAAATCTGCAACGCCAGTACGAACCGCAGTGATGACTTTTTCAGCTCCGTTAGTTCTGCGAGTAAATACAAAGTTTCGATAAAATACAAAGCCTAGGTAAGTATAGGCATTGCTGATACAAACAAAAACAAACATACTCATTAGCATTAAACACTCTTGCGATATTTATACCGAAATTCAGTGATTCTGCGATTAATTTTAACAAACGTACTTCGTGGCCATCCCAAATATCGTAATCTTTCCTTGTGTCACCGCCAATTACATGTCTATAAAAAAATTGAAAATATTACTTTCATTAAAGAAATGTATAAAATAAATACACGATCAAGTATTTACGCAATTTCGTACTTTCTGTAAACAAAAGGAGGCTGATCAAAAGCAGCTACAAGAAACTGATGACCATTAAATCCATGATCCAATTTAGGCGGAAATAAACTGACGTCTGGTCGAGTCAATTTATTCTTTCGCCAAGATGTTAAAAATTGTAACGCACTGGAGCCAATACCGTCGATATGCAACTTATGGGTGTATAAATTTATATCTTTAGATTTCCGCGACTGTAAAAGTACAACTTGGAAGTATACTTATTTGAACTGAATATCGTAACTTGAAAAAGTGTAAAATTCTTACTTGGAAATCATCTCGAACCAGAGCTGGATCAGATATGAACAATAAGTTCATAATATTTCGAGCGACAGGAGAAGCTAAAAATTCTGTTAACTGGAATTTAGAAAAAGTCGAAACTACAACCACTTTATTGCGTGACTGAAACCCTAATTTCGTAATGGCTGATTCTTCGTCGTTGGAGAATACTACGAAATTGAAGCAAAATCGTCGACCTTCGTCTTTATGTAGGAGACTGCCGTTAAACTTTTCAATGAATCCATTCGTTGTTGGGAATTCTCTTAGGAGCTTCAAAGATTTGAACAAAGTATCCTGAAAATTAGGCGTGTAATACTTAATTGTTTGGAATTGGAAAAAATGTTGGCAAATGCTAATTTTAGGATCGATTTACTTATCTTACCTACCTTGTAAATATGTGTTTCAAAGAAGAATTCATCGTAAAGGATGAAAAGAGAACAATCCATCAAGTAATTAGTAACCACGAAGTATAATAAATTCGATAATTCATTGTTTTCTCGAGATGTATCGAACTGTAATGGAAAATAAAAAATATTGCATTAAACTTACTGAGAAGAATTATTTCAACGTGAGCCTTTGAACTTTCCCAACAATAAACTCGGAGCCGGAGGAACACTAAATCGTAAATTCTCTAGCTCCGAAATGAATTATTAAATCAATTTTTTGTTGTAATTTTGACAAGTACCTACCACAATCAAATAAGCAAAAATTCATCTCAACATTACTAAAAATTCAAAATGTTAAGAAGGAAAGTTACAACTTTATTTAAACTGAAGACTTTAACGAACACACGCCATTTTTTAATTTACATTTGTAATCAACCAATCAGCAAGCGGCACCGAGTAACTTTTTGTTTTTTATGGTAAATTCATTTTTGAGTAATTTTGTTCCATTTTGTTCGTTATTACGAATTAAATTGAATAATTTTTTCAATTTTTCTCTATGAAAATAAATTTATTCACGTCTTACGCATTATTTAATCTTACTTTGTTAAAAACTGGCATAAAATTTGTGACCGCGGAGCAATTTTGAATCAGAACAATCAAAATCACCAAACTTGATTTCTCTTTCATTTTCGAAACCATTTTAAAATACGAGGTACGAAACCAGGTGAATTCATGTTCTCATTAGGAGTACCCGGAATGATCTTTGACTTCAGCTTGATTAAAGTATAAATAAATAATTCGGTGCACGAAACAGTAGCAATTTCGCTAATGAAAAATCACACAATAATAGTAATCTAATTGATGAATTTTATTTACAAAATCTCAAAATACTTTTACGAGCTTATACGTATTTACAATGTATAAAATGTTTGTAGAGGAGGAATAAGCAAAAACAGCACACAAAATTAATACGAAGAATTTTTAAAACACAAATAAATTAAGAATTTTAAAATATAAAAACTCACACAGAAAGTTTGCAAATTAAATAAATTAGATGAAAAATTCAACTTCGATTATATCGATTTCCCCAGCCCCTGGAATGAGTATCTTTATATTCGTCCATGTTTCTTTTTCTATCTAAATATTCTGGATCGTCTTGTTCAACTTGTCGCTCTTCTTGTTCCGCTTCTTCTAATAGTTTGATTTCGCTGTTGGAAAATTCTTGTACAGACGAAGGATTAGTAGTACAAGGTGCTGCCCATCTATGAACAAATTTTCATAATTATCGAAATGAGTACAGCTATGAGCTACGACAAATGATTGCAGATAGGTAAGTGAATATTTTCTGCTTTAATAGTTTTTTTTGTTCTTGTTTTTTATATACTACACAGGTAGGTAAATAAGTTTAATTAGGCATTTATATGAATTCGATGGATGGAATATCAACTTACGTTCCGTCTCTCATCCTCTGTTCGTATAATTCTTTGACAGTCATAATTGGAAGACTAGGATACCCATAGCCAAATACTTTCTTTTGAAAATCGTCTTTTGTAATTAAAACCGGCTGCAAAGGTTTCGAACGGTAATTCTTTCTAGTTCTTTCCAGTTCGTCGTCCCAAACCGGAGCACCAAATGGCTTCTCTTTGTTAACTCTAGTGAGTAAACTTTTTTCAGACATCAGACAGTCTAAATCATCGAGAGCCTTATTGATATAACAGTTGATGAATGATAAGTAATATTTTCGTTGAACTTCTTCGTCAATTCTATCGGTTTCGAATTCCTAAAAAAGAACAATTAGATTATTTTCGTCATACGGTAAAAGGAAATAGAATTCGAATTATGTACTTGTTTCAATAAAGCCATCTGACTTTCTAATTCCTTTTGTTCACGAAACTGCTGAATTTTAGTGGCTCTCCTACGAGCCATTGCTAACATGTCAACGTTTCTTGGAGAAAATGACGCATCAGGACCATCGCTGGAGCCTCCTTCTTCGACATTCTCCATTGCTGGAATTTCCAGATCTGGTTTAATACCGTAATCTTTGCATCGTTGTAAAAAGTCGCGAAAATACATTTCCGCAGTTTTTACGATCTCCAGTCTATCACCAGATGTTAATTTCAGCGATAGGGTACCCAGAAGTACCGGCAAGAGAAAAAATTTCACGTTTGAGGTGGCTACTTCTTCGATCGATTCGTTTGGACTGAACATACCAGCGCATGATACCATCTTGGTAACATCTTCCAATAAATTCATGCATTTCTTCACTTTGTACTGTAAATATAGAATTAAAAGAGTAAGATTTGGTTCGAAAAGTAATGTTTTTCAAGATAGATGGATTTCATCAGTTTGTAGAAACGTTTATATTTTCAATATTCCAAAAAAATGTAGAGATCAAAATAAAAAATGTATTTTACCGTATGCATTTTACATAAAATATAGCTATTACAAACTTAGTTTCGTAAAAGAACAAAAAACGTATAATACATTAAAATAAACTCAAGATTAACGAAATACTCGACATGTTTCCACACAAATTCGAACGTAAAAAAGTAAACAACAGTTTTGAAAGTCGTAACAAATTAATTAACGTAAGTTACAAGACAGTACAAAACATTAAAAATGATAAAACAAATAACTCAGCGAGAGATAATTTTTGAACAGATGAAACATTTATCACAGAAATTACTTTTTGGTCACCAAAGTGATATCCCATGCTCCGATAAAATACCTAAACCATATCATGAACAAATCAAAGGCCATTTGAATCCAACTAAAAATAGGTACGATCTTCGATCCTTCGATTTCAACCCAATTAACGGCTATCTCTGAAATAGGTATATGGAGTCGATTCGCAATATATAAAAGTTCAACATCAAAAGCCCATCTTTCTACATGCTGATTGTAAAAACACTGCGTGGCAGCTTCTCTCGTGAACATTTTAAACCCACATTGAGTATCTTTAATAGTTTTAACGGTAAATAAATAAACTAAGAAATGAAACCCGTACATAAGTATTGTTCGAAAAAAAGATCTAGTGGCGACGGCTTCTTGTTCCAGATGTGCTCTTGATCCACAAATGATGGCTAACTTTTGATCAACCTGATCAGGCGATTCTAGGTAATTACCTTTGACAACGCTTTCCAATTCTTTCTCCAGTTTAACAATATCGCTGAATTTCGTAGCACCGTCGGCATCGGCAAAAAGTATAACTGCTCCTCTGGCGCTAAGGACACCCAATCTAACAGCACCTCCTTTGCCCCGATTTTTAACTAGATTCAAAACGCGCAACTTTTCCGAGCTTTGTGATTCTGTGTATTTCGCAGCGACTGAAGCTGTAGCATCGGTACTGCCATCATTGACGACAATAACTTCATATTTAAACTCGGGATTTTCCTTTTGCCGTTGGTTTAAGAATGACAAACATTCATCCAACATGGGAATAAGACGTGTTTCTTCATTGTATGCGGGGACGACGACGCTCAAATGAATCTTCCATTTGTCTTCTATGGAAGGGAATTCCAATAATCTTTGATTTTCGTCCATGTAATACTTCTCTTGTTCGTAACGAGTAATATCGGCGTATGGAGCCGAAGAAATGAATATCAACAAAGGAATAATCAGTACGGCGATTATCACCATACATAGCACTGAAAATAGTAACACCGAGTTTTCTCCCACGTCTAGAAAAGTTGTCAATGTCATCGCGAATAAATGAAAAGTACCGACAGTTTAGAAGTAATTTTCTTAAAGCATTTTGAGCGTTTTACTCCATGACACAAGACACATCCGCAAAATAAAAATGAAATCAATCGAAGTTTTTTTTCACTTGCCCAAATTGATAAGAGCCGCTTTCACAGATAAAATTTTCAGAAAAAAAAACAAAAATTTCCCATTTTCCCAACAAGTAGGTACAGAAAATAGGTATTATTTATATCTAAATATCACAGATTTGATACTCATTTTCGCGGTGAGGTAGTGTCTTCTGTCTCTCTGTCTCAATCTCAAGACTGTCTCACAGAGAACAACAGGAAAATAATAAACTGAGAAATTGAGGTTAAAATCAATTTAAAATGAGGGAGAAGAGCAAAACTTTCAATTTAAACTTACAGCTCAAAGCATTTTAAGCAACGATTTCAATTTACAACTTCGCGATAAGTTTTTTTTCACTTCAAAATTCAAATTAATAATGTTTCACAAATTTGATCAACTTGAATTCTTGACAGAAAATAGAGGTTCAATATCAACTTTAGACTGGATTTCAAATATTAAAGAGCGAATATCAACACGAGAACTTGAACAACGGACTTTCAATGGGAAACATTTACATCACTTCTCTAGTGTTAGTACATCATACCTTTTACTCCATTCTAATTTAATTAGTAATTCAAGTAATATAACATTGATCAAGGCGATGTGGCTCTACTTTCTTGAAAATTTGATTCTACACCAAATACATGCATCTTCTGATGATTATTTACTAACCTGCTGCTGTTCACTGAAATCAAATGATACTTGATACTAAACAGGGGTAAACATTGATTACTTCATACACAAAACCCAACATTGTAATAATCAAATTTCTAATTTCAACAGTACTCGATTGGAAAGTGTACTTCTGAAACAATCAACCTCTCATAAACTCGAAGCTAAGAGAAACAGAAGGATAAGTACAACTTGTAGCGTTCCTCTAGGAAACGATCACCTTCGCAACTTCGCAGATAATTCATAAAATAGACACCTCGAATTTCACAACCCAATAACACATCGAGATCGAGGTTTCGCATCAACTTATACCTAATGAAATCCATCTATCGTATAATATTCTAAAATTAGAAAACCAATATCAAACCCATTCCTCACTTGAACTTCAGAACTGTTGGTGGCCAAATCACAATTTGATATTTCTTCGAAAGTTTTCACCGCTTCGTTGAAACATTCTGAAATACTTTGTTCACTTCTATCCGATTCGCTTTTATCAACTTCCATCACAATTTAATAACGAACACTTTTTCTTAAAATTTACACAAATTTACTGAAACATTTGTTGTGAATTTTAATTCACGAATTGAATTGACGGTCGAAGATATCGAATCATTCAAACAGCTGTTCAAGAGTCAACACTGCGTTGACAGTGTTGCAATTATGTTGCAAAATAAATACTCAGTTTAGCCATGTTTGAGATTTGAATTTGTTGGATGTTGTTGGAAAATAGTGATTTTTAGGTTTTTTTTTTATGTAATGGAGAAAGTTTTCAAGCAAATCAAAATATCAGACATTATGTACACTCACACTCACACCAAGATTATATCTACACAGGATAACTCGATGATGACACAATCGTGATCCCTGATTAAAAATTCTACTGAGTCGATTAACCATACCAGCAAACCATTAATCTCTACTTCGAGGTGACAAAAATCAATCAAAACAAACACTCCACAAACGCTGTATAGTTTATTTACAATAAAACAAAATTTTTAAATTGATGCTATACACAAAAGAAAAAAAATCGGCGATAAAAAAACTCTGAACATAAAAATCATGGTTTCTTGAAAACCAGTTATTACACCTACACAAAAAATTACACTTAGCAAGAGAGAGGAAAACACAACAACGGAAACGCTTTTTTTCTTAAAAAAAAAAAAAAATTATACCAAAGCTAGGCGAATATTTATAAGAACGAACAAGCGTTTATGTAGTAATTTGAGAATATAATGTAGAGAAAAGAGGTACACACAAAACAGAGAATATTGTTAATACTGCAATGATTTTTTTTCATCGTGATACCTATAAACTCTTAAAAATAATTCACTGTTTGGCGCGGGCATTACCTAATAATAAAAATAATAATAATTCGAATCATACATTTAAAAATTAATACTAATGACAACACCAATAATTAACACCTTAATTACGTAACAAAATGAAATGTCAAATTCATCATCTCTTAAGTACTAAAGAAGAAAACATGATAAGAAAATCGTTTGTTGCGAAAGAAAGAAAACATCAGAATGTATAATACAACACATCCTTGAGGCCGATGACAAATTACAAATTAGGAAGGAATGATATAAAAATCCATAATATATATACAAAAAAAAATAAAAAATAAATAGGTAGATATAATTGACTTAAATACATACTGTTTTCTTATTAAATATTGTTGAATTACTGTAACGTATCATGCAGTGCTACAATATTAGCATTGCGTTCACACAGAATTAAAATTAAGAGATGCTAGTTTTTAATTACGGACTAGATGTCACATTTAAGATGCATGATTGTACACGTTCTTCGTCGTCATTTCGGAAAATGCGAAAAATCTCTTCGAATGAATATCCTAACCTAATTTGCAAACTATACTATCGTTTTAAGAGTAAAATAACCTCGTTTATATACACAAATGGAAGAATTCATATGTGTTGTTTGATTTAAGGTCTTGCTTCAATATCAATCCCTGACCTTTTTCAATTCAAAATGACATTCGCTGTACAAACTAATCGTGGAAAAAATTGCACAACAAATAAACCGAGTAAACGGACGTGAAAAAAAAAGAAAAAATTAAAGCTTAAGCGTAACTTAGAAACAATAATCCCGTGTTTTTGGCGCCTATCGAAATACGACCATCGTGAAGAAACACTTCACATAAATGCGCCGATAAACGTCTCCCTAATGGTTTATCGACGCTGGAAAAATAATTTTAGAAGGACACACCGCTCACAAAATATCAAGACAACATCTCAATGATGCGATAAGGATCAACAAAAAACTGGTAACTATGATTCGAACTCTGGGTTACTACTATATTGCGTTTGGAGGAATTAAATCCAAGAATTCATTACGAGATTCGGCGATAAAAATAGCGATACTATTCTACCCTTGCTTCTCACCAGTTAAGTAAACAAAACGGCAGTTTAAAAAGGCTAAAACAATTTTTGATACATTTACGTGTACGTAAATACCACTGAAAGGCAGTACGAATATTTCAATTCTAATCGTTACTTTTGTAAATTTTCAATAAAAAAAGAACCATCTAAAACACTAAGCTCTTTTCTCAACACCGATTCATTCATCGTCTAAACAAATAACAAGAACAAAGGCACCGCTTACTCAAAAATTACTACACAGATCACGACACGACGTGTCAAACAACATTACAACAATCAACAAAATTAGCCTTATTAAAAAACAACCCAATAATTAAATCATTGGGTGCGTTTAAATTTTCTTCTAAATTTTTGAGCTTTTAACGTTGAATACGAAAGAAATTGCTGAATTGTACGAAATGGCACACACGCATTTGTCATTTGCTCTTTTTACGTAGAAAAAAAAAAGTACAGAAATACTAACAAAATGGCAGTAACTCAGTAAACATACGCGTGAAGAAACACCCTTCGTACACCATAAAAAAAACTGGAGGATGTTACATGTTGGATCGAGTTGCGTAAGTATATCTCTTAACTAATATTGGAATGAGTTGGAAATCTAGGTAAAAATTTATAGCGAAAAATTGCACGTATAAGTAATTTGAGCACATAAATTCGATACTTGTATCGATATTAAAACGAAGGAGGAAAAAATGGTTAGACTCACTAAAGATTCACAAAGACAATAGGTCTTACTCAATTGAAAAATTCACAAATAATAGGAGAGTAACAAAGAATGAGTTATACGAGCAACCCGTATCCATCAACATGTCTCCAATCTTGGTCCCAACCATAACCACTCCTTGCGGTTCACGGCGAAAACGCGGATTAGTACATAATTGAAAGTTATATAATTATATACGCGATGCATACGTATAAAGCTTCCTATTAGTTAAAAAATAATTAAACTGAAATGGGGAACAGAGGGGGAAAATAATAAAAACGTAAAACTAATTCCTTAACTATTAAAACAATACATTAATACATAAATTCTATCAAAGAGCAAGAGGCGAGTTATAAATTCCTTTTTTTTCGAATTATTCGGTTTATCGCTCTAAAAATATCTAAATATACAAAAACGTATACGTAGTAATTAAACCTATCGTACGCAGAACTGCCTCCATCGTCAAAAAAAAAAAAAAAAATGGACGTGATATTTCAACAATTTGGTTAAAAAAAATTAAAACAAGTTTTTTTTTTTTTTTGAAAAACAAAAAAAAAAAAAAAAAAATGGGGCGGATCTGATGGGAGTTTCGAAAAAATTCTAAAGCTATTCC
>FIZV01059629.1:0-19805 GCA_900050545.1 Trionymus perrisii | reverse complement strand
AATTGTGCATTTTTCAAGTTTCATTATTACAGTTACACACCAAGATAGTTTTTTTCGATATAATTTTAAAAAAAGAGAATATTATTAATACAGTACCTTATGCATACTTATCTACCTACCTTTACTTATTATATATTACGACTTTGTACCTACACTAACAAAAAAAAAACCTATGTACCTACTTCTGCTTAATGGGTAAGACTGATAATGTTATGGTATGCAATTGTATGTTTTACGCAGGTTTCAAATTAAACATCTGTTTTGGTCAATTTATATACCTACTTATATTTTTTTTCTCCTAATTTATAATAAAATTAGACCACGGGTCTGTTATTGCTCCTTCTATTGAAAATTGTTAATTTTAAGTTAATTGATTCAACTATTGTTAAGTGTCCTGTACATTAAACCGATGAATTGAAATTGATTGCGAACAAATTGGAAAAAAACATTGGATAAACCATTTTGCGTTGAGAAATTCGGTTACTTCATTTTGAGGAAGGGGAATCGTAAATATTCAAAATTCAATAATACGAAAATCTATAAATGCGAAAATTTCAACTATTCAGTACTTATTTTGATTTTTTTTCCTATGGAAGTCGAATAGGCGAATAATTATTATTATTGTATTATTATTATGTTTCATATCTCTGTGATCAACTCAATCGTTTATTTGTGATGTGTATTAAAAATTTTTAAATGAAATGAAGCTCGTAATAAGGAGATGAAAATTGAGTTGTGTTTGCGCACCGATAATTTTCCTGGAAAGTGTTTTCCATCAAAATCGTCACTATATGAACGAACTTGTACGATATTTGATTTCATTGATCTCATAGCGAAATTTTATAATAAAGTTGTAACGTTTAGCTAATTTTTTCGATTTAAAAAAATATTAGACACTAATTCGTCATTTAACAATACGTACAATCGATTTTTTTGTTTTGTAAATTAACTCGTGTTTTTCTCACAGAGGCGTAGCGTAGGTTAGAAATTTTTTTTACATTATTTTGTGACAATTTCCACTAAAAATTTTTTTTATTGTTGAATAAATTTCCTTGTCTTCCCAACGCTACGCCACTGCCTCGAAATAGTTTTGAAAAAAAAAAAAGTTTTTATCATTCGTTGGCTTTTTAAAACATCTCTATGAAGTTTTTCTTTTTTTAATATGTTGATTATTGTTTAAGTTTACAAATTTTAATTGTTAAGAATTAACGCTGTTTTTATTTTTCTCTTTATAAGGTACCCTATTTTGTAAGGTTGAAAAGACCAGATCAATGTTAATACGAAACGGAGTATCGTGGTTTTCAAAACATTTTATGTACGTTATTGAAATATCTACATACATAGATAAATATTAAGATAGCAAAATACGTTTTTTTAAATTTCCTTTTTGTTTTTTTGTTTTTGTTTTTTTTTTTCGTTTGTTTTTTCTAATAATGATAAATTATTTATAATTTATACAAATTAGCATACCGATATCATACTATACTACGACAGAAAATTTAAGTTTTTTTTTTTTCATTCCATCGATTTTATTTTTCGCACTGCGTTTGAAAGAAATCTCCGAATCATTATACAGCCCGAGAGTATTTATTTTACGTGGAATCATGAGCAATTTCCGCGGCTACAATTTTTTTTTCAATTCTCAACACTCGATTGTATGCATACCAAATGTTACAAAATGTGTTCTTTGTTTATTTATTTATTTTATTTTAAGCAAATTTTTTGTTACAGTTTTGTGTTTTTCTACTTCATATTTTGGGTATATTATAACGTTACGTTAATTTGTACGATCATTTCGTTAACTTATTCTTTGTTGTGCTTAAGATTATTATTATTCAACCCGAGGTACCTAGCTACCTACCTAAGTTATATTGGAATGCCGATCACTTCAACAATTTCACTGTACTAAACAAATTGTATCATTTTCCTAGTCAAATATTTTTTTAAG
Source organism: Trionymus perrisii (assembly GCA_900050545.1). Taxonomy (NCBI): domain Eukaryota; kingdom Metazoa; phylum Arthropoda; class Insecta; order Hemiptera; family Pseudococcidae; genus Trionymus; species Trionymus perrisii. Next base: position 17,857 of record FIZV01059629.1, on the reverse strand, counting down.
ATTTTATTCTTATATTCAAATGTTGAATTGAATGGTCGAAAATATTTAAATCTAAATCGCAATACACGATGCGGCATTTGTAACCTTATTCGTCTTTTATGCAATAACAACGATAACTTTCAATTTTAAAAATTTCCCTCTGTATTTTCACCGAGCAAACCATAAGTATTTGTCATTGACGTCGGTTAAATGTTGAGTTTTTTTAAAGCGGTGCTTTTTTTGTTTGTTTATTTATTTTTTAATTTTTGGTCGTACCAGTCGATTTTCATTTATTATAAATTTCTTTCGTTTCTCTCATATTTTTTGCCAACAAAATCAAAAGTCAACTTAAAAAGTTGACATTATAGCTCAGTATAATGTTATTAAAAAAAAAACCACGTGTTACCTTCTTTATTTTTGTATTCGATAAAAAATTGCTTTTGTTTAGAGTAGATTGGTCAAAATAGCGAAAAAATAATCAGAGAATTTTAATCAATAGTGAAGCAATCCGCATGTTATTATTTTTTTGTAAATATACCCATTAAAAAAATGAATAAAATTTTAAGTTACCATTTACATTTTAAAATGTACGTATATGAAAAAGCAATTTGTATTTAAAAATGTATGCAGATATTACGTTATCCTATTTTTAATTTCTCCAATGTATACCTACCTACAGCAAAATAAGAAGCAACGATTAAGCGGCAACAATGTTTTTCAAAAACGTATTTTACGCTTTTTTTTCCTCGGTCAACTTACTTGTTCATTCGTGATTTTTTTATCGATAATATTACGGATTATTTTTATTTTTGCTTTTATACTGTATTTACTGTTAATTTAAAATGATTTTTTTTCATAACGATAAGTAAAGCAATAATGATGAAATTTCAAAGATCTCTTTGTAAAGTTTTAAATACAAAGTTTTGAAATTTTTCATCATATTTTTAAAGGTACCGATACTCCAAGATTTTTTTATATATTTTCTTTTATTATTTTATCGTATTTATCGTGTATGAAATTAATACCTTGATTAGGGAATTCAATGAAGCATAAGCAATAGTAAGAATAAGCCATCATTGTATCTGTTAAGTTTTTATTTCTAAGGACATAATATATTAATAGTTGAATTATTTGAGTAATTCTTTGTATATATGAGTTCCCTGTTGATTAAAAACCTTTGTAACGATTATGTCATATTGAATAAAAAGACTTCGCTGTTCTGTGTGTTGGTTTATTATTTTTAAATATTCGGTAGCAAGGCTGCTGGAAATTTGAAGTGGAATACAAGAATGATTTTGTTCTCCAAAAAATTTCAGTATTTCTTTATTCCAAAATTTTTTTAAATTTTTTCGTTCCAAAAAATGCGAATTTTTTATTTCCAAAAAATAGGAAAAAGTTCATCTAAAAAAAGTTGAATATTTTTTAATTCCAAAAAATGTAGGAACTGTAGATACACTCCAAAAAAATAAAAAAATTTACTCCGAAAAAATTGTAAATTTTTAAATTTAAAAACCACTTACGCTTAGAATGGTCCAACAACTGGAACAACATCAGAACAATTAATAAATTTAGATTTATTAAACCTTCACTCAATCAAATTTTGAACCAAATTTTAGTTGAACTGTTCCAATTAAGTACTTCGTGGGAAGCTAGGTAGTAGGTAGGTACTACTTACCATCACACTTCTGACTCAATTATATCTTTTCTTTACAGCAATAAAAAGACGTTAATGAAAAAAAATTTAAAAAGTTTTTATTTTGAAAAAATAGAATAATTTTTTCATTAGGTACAAAAAAAATGAATTTTCTGCTTCGAAAAATTTTAGAAATCTTTCACCACAAACAATTATTGAGCAACGTAGTAAGTAGTCCAAAAAATTGAAATATTCTCAACTCCAAAAAACTTGAGAAATAATTTTTTCATTCTGAACAATCAAGAAAAATTTTCACCACAACATAGGTCTAGGTCGCTACAATTTTTCTCCAGGTCCAGAAATTTGTTTTTTTTATTCAAAAAAAATTGAGAAACCTCTAACTCCAAAAAAATGAGGAATTTTTTCATTCCAAAATGCTTAAAATCATTAGATGTTTTATTCCAAAAAATTGAGGAATTTTTTCATTCCAAAAAAAATAAAAGATTTCCTTCTCCAAAAAACTGGAAATTTTCTTACTTCAAAGAATTAAAAATTTTACGTTGATTTTTTTTTTATATTTAACAAAAATTGAAAAGCTTATCAAGTTAGTACAATTCCCTACTTTAAAAAATTGAAACTTTGCGTTTCAAAAAAAATTGGGAAATTCTTTCATTCCCAAAAAACTTCGAAATTATTTATTGCAGAAAAAGTTTTTATTCTGAAAAAAGAGAGACATTTTTCTCTCCAAAAAAGTAAGATGTTTTACCAAAAAAATTAATAATTTTTTATTTCGAATAAATTTTTTTTTTAATTTAAAATTTTTTACTACGAAAAAATTTTGAATTTTCTTCAATTCTAAAAAAATAGAAATTCTTAGGTAGGTACTCCAAAAAAAAAATGTAGAAATTCTTCAATATGTATTAAGACAAAAATTGTGAAAATTTTTCATTCCAAAAAATCAAAAAAAAATCTCTAAAGTAGGTAAGTAGACAAATAATTGTTTTTTTTCTATTCTAAAGAAATTGGAAAAATTATAAAAGAAATAAAGAACTGGCTGGCTTCAAAGAAATTAGAAACATTTTTATTTTTATAATTATTATTTTAGACGAATTGGGAAATTTATTTTTACAAATTATTTAAAATATTTTTTCTAAAAAAAATTAAAATTAAAATACAGGTACGCGTTGATAATTTTTACTCCCAAAAAATTGAGAAATTAATTTCCCCGAAAAAATCGGTAAGCTGTGTTTTCTGTAAAAACATGTTGAAAGTCTCTTGTTCTGCAAAATTTTAAAATTATTTTTATTTCAAAAAATTGAAAAAATATTTTCAAAAAGTCTTTATTGTACTATTGTACATCGTATGATTAACATTTGCACTAAATGACGCATATCTTTCTTTACAAAGCCTTACAAAGATGTAACAATTCCAGACAGTTTGCGAACTGATCATAAAATTGGTAAAATAACGTGTTAAAAATGGTTACAAACGGGTTCTAATTCATTTATATCATATGTTGATAAATGCATCTAACTTCTCCACATAATAAATGAATCGAGCAATTTTCACATCAGTTGTGTGGAAGAAAATAAGTTACATTGTTCATTGGTAAGTATTTGTGATGAACTTTATCTACGAATTCAGCCTATAAAGTACATTATCTTGCCTATAACGAATGAATAACAAATTATATAAATTAGTATAACGAGGTAACAAGGTAAAAAAATAATAATAATAATAAAGAAATATAACAGGTAAAGAAGACCTAACTCAATTATTAAAATTTATAATTTTATACAAAGCACATAAATATGGTAAATTACGACATAATAGGAACTGGAAGTAAATATTGATCGTTTTCAAGATTATCCACTACTTTTTTCCAAATTATTTTTTCATAATATGAAAATCATACCAACAGTATGCACATATTTAATTGAAAATTTTTTGAAACTGATCCTAAACTTATTTTACCACGATTACATTTTTCGTAACTGTGATGAGTTGATAACAAGTAAAACTTCTGGAAGAACACTTTTTCAATTTTATATTAAAATACACAATTAAATTTTAATTTAACGAGGGAGAAACAGTACCTAAAAAAATTATCGAAAATCGATGCTGGGGTACTATTTTTAGCCTATGTACCCGTTCGAGGTAATTGTACATGTAATTTGTACAAACGATGACCCTGTTATTTCAAAATTGGATGAATTTTATCGTATCGACAATTTTCACAAAGAATTTGATTAAAATAATAAAAGATTAATATCTACGAGTAATTAAATTTATGGAAGAACGCGACAACTTATACAAACGCCAATGACTTGTTGTCCTAACGCCTATATCAAAAGGAGGCCAATTTTAAAAGGAAGTCATGTTAATAATGATTAATGAACTTTACTGACTCCAGAATACACAATTAAGAAACTCATACATTACACTAAATTTCGTTAAATGTCCTTTTTCAAATTTACAAGTCATTAAATAATAAATTACTAACAAAAAAAAATAATATTCCAAAGTAGAAAATTTCAACTCAAAACTTTGAGTACAAATTTATTTGGAAATTTTCTTATTTTTTTATGTACACGAATGTACATTACTTGGTAATATATGTAGTATAAAAATTTTAACTATCGAAAAAAATGTATACAAAGGAATACAGGCAAGTAAGAAACTACGAATGAATGAAAAATACATACAAATTCAGGCACGTTACCGACAAAATTTAAAAAACATTTCATCTATCCTTTGTCTGTCGGATATATTTTTTTGGTCGCATTTTCTAATCACCATTTTTAACGATACAGCGTAAGTATAAATCTGTATAAAATATACATTTCATTAGAAAATCTTCACTTCAGTCGACGTAGGTATTTACATTTTAACGGAAGGCGAATATCAACGATAAATATACCAGATAGGTAACTATTAAATAACCCATTAGAATTGGAAGAATACTTTGACTTTAAAAACTCACGCATAAATCCGTACAAAAAAAAAATATATGTATATATATATTAATTTGGTGTCTCTTTGCGCAATTTTAAAGCAATTTTTTCCAAATTATACACTATACGTTAATAAGGTTTAGTAAATACATTACATACATTGATTATCGAAACTTATCACAGAACAGTAATAGGTAATAATGACTATTTTCTAAGACCCCTTAAATAAAAATTACGGTCGGTATTTTTTAATCGGCAAATTATTCTCGATAGGCTATAATTACAAATAAAAATTCAATTTGTACAAATTTAATCTAGCCAATTTTTACATCAGTCAGGACTCAAAATTGTTAAAATGGAATTGCTCTCACCGAGCAAAAATATGAAAATTTAATTTTCATACAAAAATGTTGAACACATGAAATTATTTCACACAGATGGTGGTATATGAATGACTTAAAAAATAACTACCAAGTTATTAATTAGGCTAAAATATATTTTTTAGAATGGAATTACTGTCAAACGGTAGTAACCCGATCGATTTCAATGTACCTGGAGGTACTATCGGCGTTTTGTCAGCAAATCACTTCCCTAGGGCCAAAAATCGCCTCGGTGTCAATTGGCAGTGTATGGAGTGTCATTTGATGTTTATAATAACGATAACAAACGACTACGGTACTGCACGAAATCAACGTGCAACCGGTCAATATAATTATTACGTATAAAGCGGGCAATTGCAGTAGAAAAAAACAATGTCTTATTGATTCATCATAGCCAGATGGGCAGTGTTCGATTCCATCGCACCATAAAGATGAGTTTATACATCCGTTTAGTTCGGGACATTTGTGAAAACATTCTTCTTGGACGTAAGTTAATCCTATTGATGGTGGCAGTAAGAGACGTCTGCGAATAAAATGTTCAAATATTGATATTTCATTTAGGTACGTATAATATCGATAAACGTAAGTCTCAATTTTACTAGTAAAATGAACGTAGAAAAATTCAGTCAAAAAGTGTCCTCTGGTTTCTACCTTTTAGAAATCTCCAGCCATGAAAGATGATAAGTTCCTGCTTCGACAGATAAAAATTCCACGATGATGTGTTTCGATTGGTTTTTAGCTACAAATTTAAACCATTCGTTGACCGACTGTGGGGCATTAGTTCCAATTATCCATCCATCAGAAAACACCTAAGCAAATATTACAACGATTAAGTTTTCTATGAACTAATTTCTGACCAGGGGCAGCAACTTGAGGTTTTCTGGAGTGTGATTCGATTCCTTTCCGAAGAGTTAGCGAGTTGAAAATATTTCAGTGTTGAATAAGAGAAGGATTTTTTTTCCAAAAAAATAAAAAAAAATTTCCGTAAAAAAATTCAAATATCTTTTCATTTCAAGAAAACTAACTAAAAAAGTTTTAAAAAAAAACACTATTTTTTAAATTTTCATTTCAAAAAAATTGGGAAACTTTTATAAATATTTCAAAAAAATAACTCCGAAGAAATTAAGAAATTTTGTTACGCATTTTTTACTTTTAAAAAAATAAAAAGAATTCTTGTTTTAAAAAAATTAAAAATTTCTGATTTATCGTCTCCAAAAAATTAAAAAAAAAAAAAACATTCCAAAAAATTCATTTTTTTTTTTAAACAAATAAAAAAAATTATATCCAGATGTTTTCCTTCAAAAATTTAGATTTTTCCAATCCAAAAATATGAGATGACATTTTTTCTAAAAAAAAAAAATGAATAATTTTCTTTCACAAAAAATGTATGATTCCACAAAAATGAGATATTTTACTTACTCCTTAAATAATTAAAAGGTTTCTATCTTCCAAAACATCGAACTAAAAAATTATTTTATAAGCATTCGAAACTAAAAAGGAGTAAGTAGATATTTACTTCGACGATATGATGTCTCTGCGATGGAATTGGTAATGGGCATACGAGGGCGTGCACAAATTTTCCAGAGTATATCACAATTCGATTTGCCGTAGAACACAATACAGGATACGATATGTTTTTTATACATGGATCACTACCAGGTATAATTACTCCGTGCATTTTCACATACAAATAGTGTTCATCTCGAGGCTTTATCATCCAAGCGTCTTTTTCGCAATTTACCTATAAAAAATTTACACATTGATTTCAATCGTCATACAAATCTCTAAGAATTTTGAATTCGAATCATACCTCGATAGGAGTTCTACTCGGTGACTTGAAAACAAGATCTCCACTCGATCCGGTAACTATTCTGTTTTCTGAACAAATGGAAGTTCTGATGAATTGAAATGTACCTTCCATATAATGATGTCTGTAATCTTCAGTGAAATTCATCGCATTGATGATAAAATCAAGTTCGACCGTATTAGATGTCGATTCGTACGTGAAGGGTAAAAAGCTTTCCATTCCAGAACAAAGGCAATGTCTTGGTAAGGGGTATCCCCCATATTTATACGGCACATCGTAAAATCTCAGCGTAGCTGTACAATTTCCAACGCACTGTAGGTATTGATTATCGTAATTACGACGGGTAAAACAATCATTTCTGTTCGCAAATGCTAATTTCGTTATGGTAATTTTAACTTTTTCTCCCTTCTGAGCTTCGAATCTATACGTACAGCTGTAACGATTGATAATCATTTTAAAATTAGCGATTCGAAATGTTAGGTCAATTCAAATTGAAAAACGTTCCAACTTTTTTCCAGTAGGTATTTCTTTACATAAATTATTTCCAAATTATTTAAAATACCTTAAATTAGTCGAACCTCCTCGACCATATAAAAATACATTTCTAGGCGATGTGAAAATATACGAAGTGTTGGCGGTAATATGGGTTCGACTTTGAAATTTCCTATCACATGGTCTTATTCCCATAGGCTCTCCATCTTGATGCAAATCGACGAATTCATATAAAGCTCGAAACGAAACAGGCCTATGAACGGAAAAAAAGAGAAAAAAATAAAAGAAATGAGAATGCATCGAAAGATATTTTAAGAAGTAAGTGAAAATTGAAATCATATAAAAAGCCGCCAGTGATTTTCGTAGAAATCAAAGTTTTAGCATAATTTTTAATTACCTCAACGCCGTTGATTCGAAAGTTTTCATTTCTAAAGTTAGCGCGTTTTCTGTTGATAAAAAACTTTCTGACAACGAACACGGTCGACTAGATGATCTTTCCAATAACGAATGTTCGCAACTTCTTGGTATTAAATTTTTACAATAGCGAGCGAGGAGGTGTTCGTTCATGTGAGAAATATTCTGGTATTCTTTTTGCCTACGAGGCAATAAAAATACTTATACGTAGTTCGGCAAAAGTCACAGAAACACTGTTCGACAGCGTCTAATGCAATTTAATAATTACGTTCGAACGTTGCTATCCCAAATTTGTAGCTGGGTTCGACAATCTTGCTCTTCTTTCATTGACATCGGTGTACTTTCCAAGCCAGAAGCGTGAAATTTTAAAACTGATAACCAAACTTTATATCTGACGTATTTTTTGTTTTTCGAATCGTCTTGATATTTCGTAGGTGGAGTTGATCCAGGTTCTAAACCTATTGATAAAAAGTACAATTGTCAAGACAAGACTGCATTTGGGTGAATCTTACTACGAAGAGGAAGAATTATTGTCGTCAAAGGTTGCTTACCTTGTAAATGATATAAACATGTGGTGTTTGGAGGAAGAGTATGTTTCGGACTTTCTAAGACACCGTTGCCGGATCCGTGAATCCAAAATTCACATCTTTTATTATGCGTATACAAGTGCGAATCGCGGTCTACGAAATATACCTAGAAAAATAAATTTTTAAAACAAATCAATTGCTTAATGAAGATGGGTAAATATCTATAGATTTAGCAATTCTCATTCAGCATGTACAATTTTACCTGCACTTGTAATTGAAACCCATGCAAAGGTAACAAATGAGTCGGATTTAACATCGTGCCATAAGGAGAAGTAGAAAATTCCACCAGGAGTTCGGGGCCACTAGTAAAAATCTCTGGAAGGGCCGATCCTCCACCACAAAATTTCAATAGAACAGGATCTCTGGTGGTGTATCCGTCATATACGGTGACATAATCTTGTACAGTATCACATTCGTGCCAAAACTAAAATAAACAAAAAGACGGAACTTTTTATAAACATTACTTCTACATTAGGTGAGCCATTACATGGAATAAATAAAAAAGGGTTATTACTTTTAATTTTGTTTCGTGTTTGTTTTCTGCGTATTGAATGGACTGCACGGAAAGCAGTTGGCCGTTTTTCTGACGTATGCTAATTAGTGCATGTTTATTTGGCGGTATGGATTGTTGTCGAATTGCGTAATAGCAGGTTAAATTTCGAGGATACATGCCAGGAAAGTTGGGTGACTGCAATCGGCAGTCATTTCGATCGCAATCGCTGAATATTCTCGAACAATAGGTACCCGATATTAAATCGCCTAGAAAGTAACGAGGTGACATTTCACGATACGTACCGGAACTGCTGATATTTCCGTTCAGATACCCTTGTAATCTGCCGTCTGAAATTTTTCCCCTTCTAAATGAAATCTCGCAGACAATAGACAACCGTGTAAAAGTTTGCAATAATATTCAACTAATTTTCCTCGCATGCACTTACCTACGAGCTATTTTCACCCTTTTCTCTAGTTCTCTTTCCGAAAACGTATCAATTACTTACCAAAATATCTTCCACCGTATCTGATAACTGAATCCTTTTTTGGTAACATTTTATATATGATTTTAATATCGTAATTATAATCGTCGTTGTCATCGGGTAATTTATGTAATTTAATGGTAACTTTAACGGAAGACGATTCGCTAAAATAATGCGTCGGTTTAACAGCACTGCCACACCAGCTTCCACCGGTAAAAGGACGTTCGGATTCTGAAATTTGCATTTCGCCATCTTGGCAACCCATTGAGCCCATAAATGAATGGAAACGTCCCAACGTAAATCGACTGAAGGTAATCTAATAAATCAGACATTGAATCGAATAAGCACCCATTCACTGAGCAATTTTCACGCTTATAGATGATAAAATATAATACTTTTAATCTAACAAGTACGTATTTAAGCAACTAGAAATAATATTTTTTCCAACTAGAAGGATATACTCGTAGAAAATGTATGCAAAATACCTGCACAATATCTCCAAACTTGCCACCGCCGCCGGAAAATGTCAAAGAGCAAGAAAATGGTAACTGGTTAATTTTTGGCCTATGTATTTCCATTTCATAGGTTATTCCAACTTCACCATAATATGTTCGGTTGCATGCTAGAAACAAAAAACCTCGCATAGTTACTCGGGTTTTAACTAAGTAGGTAAGTAATTTCATTCATGAAACATCTATTTGAATATTCTTTTCATGAATTAGCATTGAATTGCACATTCGAAGATGGGATAAAAAAAAAATGAAAATTCGCGAAATGAAGAACTTTTATTGAGGGAATAAACAATACTGTTGTACGACGTGTTTTGATGAATTTTTAAAATATCACCTCCGTTATCACAATACGCACTACATTACCAAGATTCGTTTCTCCGAGCATAATTTATTCAACGATTTTTCTTTTATAGTAACTCATTGTGGTAGGTACGATTATAAAAATTTAAATGTCGTTTCAACAAGATTTTTCGCAAGTAAGTGCCTTTGTTTTTCTGTTTTCTTTTCTATGAAAAATTCAATTTTTGAATTATGGCGTTGGCCATTTGATAAAACTAGAGAATGGTCGTTGTATGCTTTGTTGTTGTTGTTGTTGTTGTTTTTTTGTTTTCATTCTCATTTTCAATTGATGACGTAGGTAACTGGAACGTAACAAAATAACAAACCCTATAACAATATTGAATAATTATAATGCTGATAAATTTGCCTATATGAAATTTCAAGGCGAAAAGCGATAGAAAAAAAATGTGAAAATGTCGTTCGATACCAACGTGAGCCATAGGTTTAGGTACACCTGAATTTACTCCTTTAAATCATTTTGTTCTGCAAATTTATTTACAATTGAGTGGTTGAATATCATCCTATGTACATGACTAAATAGAAAATTGGGAACAGCAATCAAAACACCCGACAGATATTCATTTGCCATGTTTTAAATCAAATGCTTCCATTAGAGAAAGAGAGATAGACTTTCAAAATATCAGTACCTAATTGAAACGAGAAATGAAACAATACTTGAAGTATTCAAATTGAAATACTTACGTGTGCAAAATCTAGGCTCATCAGAATTATCACCGCAATCGTTAACGGAATTACAAAAATGGTTTGCAGGAACACATCTGCCATTTTGACAATGGTATTCAGATTGTTTACATGTGCTATCTGTAGTCGATGAGATACGAAATGTGGAAATATAAAACAAAAGGCTTACGAAACATTTGGTTGCTGCATTCAATGTCGTAGATTCTGTTCAACAAAATGAAAAAAGCAACATTCGTCAGTGATATTTTAAAGAAAATTAATAAAAGTATAACTACAAAAGTATTTCGACCTAGATGGTGTCTAGGCATAGACATATTGTGTAGGTAGGTGTAGGTACCTATTTATAATTTTGACAGAAGTGCGATTCGATATGAGTATAGTTTCAAATTTTAAGTGATGCTGATTCTTTCGAGAAAGAAGAAACATTTCGATTCAGTGAACCGAAAAAATCAATTTCTAAAAAAAAAAATCGATTCAAATGAAAACACACCAAAAATTTATTATATACCTATCTAGCTAAAGACGGATATTACTTGAAAGTAGATTTCATTTTTTTTTTTTTTTTTTTTTTTTTTTTGCAAGTTTTGGTTTTTTTTTTATTCCCTTCTAGCTAAAAACGGGATTTTCTTGAAAATAGATTTTTTTTTTTTTTTTTTTTTTTTTTTTCGTTGCAAGTTCTGGTTTCTTGCCTCTTTTTTCTGCAAGAAAGAATAATTTGAAATGAACGCAATGACTCAAAAATATGATTTTATATTTCCAAGTCATCTTAGAATCTCTTTGTAGGTACGTGAATGTGATAACTAGGCTACCTAGATAAACTTTATACCTACCTATTTACTTATTCAATGGCGAATATTATGCAAAAGTATGCAGGTTTTTTAGTATTCTACTTTGTAGTTTAAAATTTTGTTGGTAAAACTAATTTAGTTGTAGACTAAAATACACAATAAGTTTAGCTGAGTATGCCTACTTGAACAAAAACTCAGTATATTTGGGATTTTGGGAATCATTTAATTATATTTCAATTGCCAAGAAACTATTCGCGATTTGTGGAAAATTAAACTTCTCCTTTGAGATAGGTACCTAATAATTATTTAAAGGTCCGGGTGTTTCGTTAACACTTGTGAAGTTGTGAAAGGGATTGTGTTAAGCATGCAGTTAGGTTAAGCGTACAGCTTAAAATACATCCCACTAACCATTTACATAGGAATAAAGTTTCAATTGAAAATTTTCTATTCGTAAATGTTTCTTGAACAAATTATTTAAATAATACATATCTTTCTATTGAATAAATAGTTCCGCTTTTAAAATTTTATACCTACCTGTATTAACCACAGGAATCACTTCTTCTTTAAAGGTTTTTCATTTAACGTACGAATAAGGATATAACTTCGATTTAAAATGAAATTATATCTGATTACATTTGAGGCCTTGTTTTTTCTCATTTTACTGAAAAGCCGAGGCTATTACTGATGATTAAGTATGGAGGTAAGAGAGAGCATAAAAGAACGAGACACATTTCATGACCCTCAGAAGTCCATTTTGGCAATTTTTATCGATATCCGTTACCTGGTTATGTATGTAGCTTGCCGTAGCTCTTGTCGCTGCAAGATTTAGTGATATAGTTGGGGATGGTCTTGCATTGAAATGCAGAAATGTCAATTTTTTTGAGGAAGTAGAGGGAGAGTAAAACTTGAAAAATTTGAAAAAAAAATAATGGATAGATTGTAGAGAAATGCATAAAATATTTAAAAACTCAGCCACCTACGACAATTAGGAGTTCGGGAAACCGTTATTTTGTTATTTTTTGACCTTGAAAAAACTTGTGCCATGCCCACAGCTCAACTTGATTGACTTAGGAGGTCGTTTTTGGCTGTAGGTATAGAATTATAGAGTTAGTTGTCCCCCCCCCAATGGTCCTTTTCAAAGTTTCAAATTTCCCGCTCTTTCCCCTCACTTTCTACCCTGGATAGCTCAATCAGGTACTGGGTTTTTCGCTGTTTTTAATTTGTGCTATGACTACAGGCCATCCAAATTGATCTAGAATGTCATTCTTTGCTATGTAGATTTAATGGAGCTATAGATGTGCCTGTTGAGTTTCAAATTTTTAGCCCTGTTCGGTGTTCAGTCTCCTTCCACTCTAAAGAAACTTTATTTCAGGATCATTTTTTTATTGATTTTAATTTGTGTTACGGCTACAGGCCATCCTAATTGACCTAGATGGTTATTCTTTGGAATGTAGATTTAGCAAAAGTTTTGGATGTACCTCTGGAATGTTTCAACTTTTTAGTCCTCCTCTCTCACTTGCTTCCAACTGCAAAAAAAGTTTGTTTTAGTGTCATATTCCCATCAATTTAGTATCATGGCTACAGGCTACTGAAATTGATGTAAAAGTTCGTTCTTTGGCGTGTGGATTTAGTGAGGGTCTTGGGGGTTTCTACTTTTCAGTCATTCAGTCCCTTTTTACTCCCTTTCACCTTCATAAAATTCGACTTTTGGTGCCATTTTTCACAGTTTACAATATTTTGGGTCATGCTTACAGGCTACCCAAATGTACTTAAAAAGTCGTTATTTGGCACGTGGATTTAATGGTGGTGTTAGATGTGCGTCTTGGGGGTTCAAACCTTCTAGCTCTCTTATATTATTATTATTTTTAAATACTTAGCCTTGTTCATCTCTTCTAAATTATTTTCTCGTTAAACCGCTTACCGAATATTGCTTTGAATGGCGTTCCGTATTTACTTTAATTTAATTTTAAGCATCATTTTTCACGCATTGAATAAGATTCGAAGACAAAAAACAAGGCTGAAGCGTTATGATTTTTTTTCAGATACCTACATAGATAAGTCGACTTGATAGGCATAAACGCATAAGTATAAAATCAATAATACCTATCTGCTTGTCTATGGATAAAAACTTGAACAATTTCGCGTCACATACAAATTCAAAAGTTTCTTTATGGACGCTTGGTCGCAGCTTTCTTTATGAATTATGAAAATTAATTTTGGCGAGAAAGGAAGTCGAGTCGAGCTTGAGATACGAACGTCAATAAAAAATGTTGCACCTGATGCTTTGTTATATTGGCGCACCTCAAAATCATCAAAAATAAGTATCAACCGTTTGGCGAATAACTGACAGAAATGATCTTGGAAAAACCATTAATAACTGTCCTAAAACATATCCTGTTAGTATGCCTGCTCTCTGCTCCATCATTTATCCACCATTTCCTTTTATGGTCGATGTTTTGCTGTGTAACCCCTGTTTTTTAGAAATGATTGATGAACTTTCTAATTGTAATCAACCCTTTTCTAGTTGCTTCCTCAGCTTGATAATTTTTAATAAAATAAGGTTACTAAACTTTCTTCCAATTTTTATACGAAATCGATTTATCGCCAGGCGAGGCAGACATTTTGAATTATTTTCCTGTTTAACTTAAGGACTATTTCGAAACGATAAGTACTTTTGTAGTTTTGTATACTTATATGTACTTTTTTAAACTAAAAAAACCGCCTAGTAGGATAGTTTGTTAGCAATATTTGATTCCTTATAAAGAAATATAGGAACGGATAAATGGGTACTCCGTATTATAGAATTATTTGCAAACCTTTTAACCCAACAACATGGAGTTAAAATTGAACGGTCTAAGGTCTAAGGTTGAAGCACTCAGCTGAAAAAATGAATACGTAGGTACTCTATAAAATTTATGTTTCTTTTTGTATAAATAGCCAGTCCCAGTACATATTAAATTACGTGAAATACCAAACTATCTACATATGCTTGTACAGTATAGATACATATCTATCTATTCTATATGCTTAGTATCTTCTGAAAAGGTTTTTACAAAGGCATACCTGATATTCAGGATTAAACTAATTTTTGAACCTCTGCACTCTTCCTTCATATATCTTGGTGAAGTGTACTGTTGTACATACCAACATGAATTTTTGTATTCATTATCAAAAAAATACTATATACCTCTAGCAAACTATAGGCTACTTAGAAAAAGGTACACCAAGTTCGTCGATAAATTTCAACAAATCGCCAAAAAAGAAGGGAAAAAATTATTGCTTTAAAAACATGGAAAATGAGAGAGTAGAAGTCGAGAAAAAAACGTGCTAAAACAACAGCGAAACTAGCAAGCCGAAATAATGGCTTTTTCTTTGCAATAATCGGTTGAGTATTGTACATACAAATGTATAGAATAGAGAAGAGAGAAAACGCCTGCCGGAAAAACGGATCGAAAACGTAAATGGAAATTGGAAAAATGTTAAAAAGAATGCCTCTTTGCAAATGAAAATGTGTCGACCAGCATCTGGCAGTAGTCCAAGTGCTTTCTATATTTTTGCTCTTTTCCGCTTCAGTACTAAAATATAGCAACCCGTAGTTAATGTAAGTTTGGTCACAACTATTGATAATTTATTCGTTCGCATTAAACCCTTCGGTAAAAATACCAAGAAATCAATTCGATTATAATTATTTCTTATTTTGTCGGCTGGAACATTTTCAATTCCACATTGTCGAAATTATACCTTTTCGGTTTAATTAATGTCCAAATAGGTATTTTATTTTTGACAAATAGGTCGACCACCTTATTTTCGAATTAAGATAGGTCCCATTTACAAGCACGTCATTCTTTTCAAATTGCGTTGGAATTCGGTAGGTATTCAAAAAGACCCAATTTTTTTTTATCGTTCAATAATAAAAATTTAGTTTTAAAATGTAATTTAATAATTATTACCCATCGAGAAAACAATGTATTTCGACCTTTTATAGGCGTACGTAGGCTTCCAATATAAATGTGAAAAAGTATTACAGATTGGACAATAAAGTATAAAGATCGAAAAACAGTTTCATTGGACTCGTGAGACCATGAGTTTCTGCACCTAGAGTAATCAGAGAAGAAAGATATGTACGTAGTACGTACATACGAGTTGAAATTGAAGAAAATATACCTACAAAGCATTTGGGAATAGGTTGTGCATGGTTTCTTCACTTGGCAAATTTTTCAAATTGAGTTTATACGTACAACTTTATGGTTTCATTGTCTTTATCGTAACTCATTGAAAACGAAAGTAAATTCCTGTACTCAATAATTGAAGGAAACTCCTTCATTTTACGAGTAGGTTAGTATTTCTGTGGTAACTTTTCTACTGAGAAAATTTTTCGAATTGAAACGAATTAATTACCTAGGTAATTTAGATCGCATAATTCGAAGAATTTGATCAGAATTTTTGAACCACATGAATTGGGTCGTGAAACCCCAGAAAATGTACAATTAGAAATGTATCTGTATATTTTTAATGAAAAGCGCATACTACATCGTATTTTACCTATTTACTCGAATACAAGGTGCAGTCAGTAAATAAAGCTATACCGCTTACATTGCAATTTAACGAATATTTCGCATTTCTGAGGAATTTCTGCAATAGCTTTCGAAGATGAGAAGCCCGCAGGGGTTCTTACAAACTAATCATTTTTTATATAATTATTTCATTATTCGGCGGGCACTTTTAGTAGATAGGTAGGTCCAAACCATTTAAAAAAAAATTAAAGTTCGTCTATCTATTTGTAATGTACCTAAGTAATAATTCAACACCACACCAAGTCATATTCGTATCTAGCTATTTCCCTAAAGCTGGAAAATATTTCACAGCAAAGCGATATTAAATTATATTTATGTACATCAACTCACGTAAATATGTTTATGCATATTCATAACGTGCCTGCCTATGTAATTTATGGATTGGGATAGTTGGAATAATTGAGGTAGTGGAGACAATTAGAGTAAAATAGGGATGGATGGGCTGGTCATCTATCACCGTCATTTGGTCCCGCATTGAATCATGGTTACAATTATGTAAATGTTTAAATAAGAGTAGGTAAATGTAAAATTCAAAATTTTTTGACATTGAAAGTTATTCCTTTTTAGGTATTAGAAAACTATTTTTCCTCTAACTGAATTTTAAGGGGTGCCACTACTCTCCTCTACATTTTGAAAAAAAAGTGCCCTCGCTTCATTTTCAAAATTAACGATACTGGGATGATTCTGATGGTTTATTATTGAACATGCAACCTTAGATACAAATTTTATGAACGATGCCACTTTGACTGTAGACAAAAAAAAATGATGAAACATCGACCGTAGAAACGAACTTGAAAAAACAAATAGTATAAGTGACAAAGTGGCATCAGTAAAATGATGCCACTTTGCCAAAATGATGCCAGTTTTCCTGTAGACATCTAAAAAAGATGCCACTTTGTACATAGATCACTATATTGATAATATACATTAATATGACTAAAGACTGAGAAAAAATTGATTGTTGTGAAAAAACGATCATTCAAAGAATTAGAAAACATTACCGATTGAAAAATTTTGATGAACATGTTGCAGACCAGTCTACATCTGGAGAACATTATCATGTTATGTCTGATAAAATGTCTAAAAGTTAGTCCAATTGTTAAAGAGTTATAAATTTCAGAATGTCTGACAAAATAACAATATAGTGAGTAACTTCCATCAAAATTTTTTTAAAAGTCAAAAAAAAGAATCATGTTTCAGAATAGCTTACAAAATATCTTTCCGCCAAGGTGTCTGATAAAATGTCTGAAAGTTATTCAAATTTTAAAGAAATTTGTAAGGTTTAGAATGTCTGACAAAATATGCAATAGTCAAAAACTTTAATTTTGAAAAATGTATAAGTTTCAGAATTTTAAGCAAAATATTTGAAAATCATTCAAATTCAAAAACAATTTTTAAGTTTCAGAATATCTGATAAAATATTTAAAACTCAAAAATTTTTAAATGTTCTTGTTTCAGAATGCATGACAAAATATCTAAAAGTCAATTTTTTTTTAATTCCTAAGTTTCAGAATGTCTGACAAAATATCCAAAAGTCAGTGCAACGTTATTTTCGTCTCGTCATTTTGTAACGCTTTTTTTAGCCGAAATTTTAACTAAAAATTGCGGCTATTGCGATAGTCTCGACAAAAAAAAATGGCCGGGGACCACTTTTCTCCATGTTTCTCGACCCCTAGACACCAAATTTGGCGATTTCCGCGATGTCAGATCTTATATATATAT